>BGZK01001331.1:0-169820 GCA_005406025.1 Eumeta japonica
AAGATTATGACATATTAATTTCGGAAACTCGACTCCGCCCGCGTGCACGAACGTAAATTGAAGTCTCCCACCGTTTGGGTTGCCACTCCCGTGCTCACTTCTAATGAACATTCCCGCTTCAGCTTCCGGTGTCACTGTTATCTTTCACGATTGCGCTCGAATTTTGGTGTCATTTTCTCAATACTTATTCCGCTTTGGAATGCTCAATATATTTTACAATCATTTTCTTTTAAGATTAAAAGGAAAGAAAACGATGTAAACAGTCATTTGATTTTTTTTATAAGTCTCCGAATAGTGTAATGGAATCGAGTTGCGATTGCTAATTACGAATACCTCTGAAGCTTGGGTAGCATTGACTATATTAAGGAAAATTTAATAGTACGCCACAATAACGCTAGTTTTATTGACTTTATATTTATTTCATATTAGTTACATCTTGGAAGTGTAATAAGCTGTGTTATAAAGAACAAGCTCTTCCGAAATCAAAGCGATGATTTTTTATCTTTGTGATAATAAATATGTGTATAAAATATATATACACGTATAGATAAATTCATGCGAATGAATTTTCTTACTTATGTATAAATAAAGAAAACATTTCATGAGAGATGCTTCACAATTCTAAGATGGTTTAGAAAATATATTTAAAGGGAATATTTTCTAAGATTATATTTCTCTAAATCAGAGTCTATGACTGACTATGACTAAAAAAGTCAGCAATATAAAAAAGCAAAATATGAACTTATACACTGAACGTTTCCTAATCATCGGCCTTTTTATTGTAGTTTTATTTAATAATTTTTTATTTTTGTACACAACTGGATTGATTTTGCTTAGGTTACATTTATTCAAATGAAATATTTATCCTATAATTGCGAGAAGGTATAATTGCTTAAATTAAACACTTGACAGTATCTATATTAGATCACCTATAGTGATCCAATATAGAGAGTACCTCTCTAATCTCTGATATAGGTACTATCTAACATATAGGTAATACCTATATCAGACGTTTAATAGCTGAGAAGGATTTAAGGGAATTTAATAATTAAGAGGATACCTCTGTTTTTTAAAAGAACGAAATCAAAGGCAATCAACATTCAAGAATGGGTACAAATGAATTGACACAGTACTTGTTATATACCAACGTAATACGTTTATCAGCACCATGTATTTAGATATTAGACTTGATCCCGTTCGATTGTATGACAAAGTCTCCTCATCGCCTAAACAAACCGCATTCGAGAACAAGTACTTATTAAGAAGCTCACTAAGCGACTTTACATAGATAACTTTCTTCATTTTTACAAAAGTAGACATACCACTGTTCTCTATAAGAACGTATTGGCGAACATGTGGTATATTTAATTATCGACTTATAGAGACGAATTTTATGTTTTAACATACCACCTTATCGAATTTGTATTTAATTAAAAAAATATATTTTAGAAAATTTGACTTCGTCTATTTTTTTTTTGGAAGATGTTAATTTTTTTATACGATTTTTAAATTTCTTGTTCGAGAGTTTGTTCCGAGGTACCTCTAAAAGGGTCAAATAGTTTTTAATCGGATTCTCACGTATGGGCAAGACCCAATCTATAACGAGTACCTTCGCCTCATAACCAAAATGTTCGCTTCTCACGCGAGACCGCCTGCTTTTTCCTCCCGGCCGAGTAATATCTTTGTTGGATAATTTTTCTGGCTTATTGCTCGAGACGGGATGTCAGGATGTCAGAATCATGACTCCTTGAATCTTCCCCTAAGCAACACTTATGACGTGGAAAAAGTTCCAACAGACTACATATTTTAATGTGATTCGAATACTGTTCGATGAAGTTGATTACGCGAGTTTGCGTGAATTTATGAAGATTAGTATTCCCACTTATGATCAGCATTGCGGCAATGCATGGAATTTGGAGGTGGTTTGTGTCTTATTTATATTTGTTTATTCTTTACATTTTTCAATACTAGTCTATAGATAACAAATAGTCTCTTGACTATATTAGTTATTAGTATAAAACTTATACTACAATTTAGTAATAATGAAGAAATTACCAACTCTAAGAAAAAGAAATTTCTGTTATGTATGTGCAAATTCTTAGACTTCGAATTTTCGTAATACAAGATGCGTCGTTATGAAGTGTTACAGCATTTCTCGTTCGACAGCTTGATTTCTCACATCAAATAAAAAGATATCCATCTTCTCTATATCCTATCAGATAAAGGTAGTCATGGGTTAAGAATTGAAAATCGCGAACCGATCTCGGATGGAATTATACAAAATCAAAATATACACCTACATATCTCCTAATAATTTCGCAGAAATTCTGTTCCATTAAAACGAGATCCATCCGATTGCGACCGATCACAAGTTGGTAGGGAAACAGTCTCGAGTTAAATGATAACCTGAAGGAATTACCGGATATCCCTTTTCACGTGAAATTCGAGGGGAGCGAAGACCGCAACTCAATTTAACATTTTCCAATTTCTAAACGCAAAGCCGGCCTTGCGGAGCGCCTACAGCTACGGCTAGAGGACGAGACCCTTTATGGATTGGAATGATGGCGAAATTAATGTTGCTGTAAATATATACATAGTTTATTGAGTGTTTCAAATAGAAACCGAATGGGCTTTTTCAAAATAATCTAACTATATTTTTGTTTTTTTTTTTTATCGTATATTTAGCGTTTTTGATTAAATAGCACTAAGTTACTTCTTTACCTGTAAAGTGTTTGAGTAATACTATCGTTTTTTATATACAATAAAAACCATAAATAATTATCATCTTTTCGATATGGGATTTGGAATTACATTTGCGATTTGGAAATAAGAAGGTCTGCGTTACCAGCTATGCCTCTTAATTATGTATGTATATGGTAGCTGATAATCTTTTCGCGACTGAAATAGAAAATGTATATGTTTAGTACGAAACCCGTACAATAGTTGAAAACGAATTCATTATACGTTTCCTCAAATACGAGAAACCTGTGACGAGCTTCACGCCTTTTAAATTTCGATGAGATAATATCAGACCGTGTTCTGCTTCCACCTGGTATTATGGTGTTGTTTACGTCTATGTTAAATAATCAGGTAGGGGTTAGAAAAAAATAAGAGCCATTTTCAGATTGAGTCGGAATGAAAGAGTTTTTTAATTTTATATTGCTTATGAAAATGTTTATAGGATATGCGTTGCAAAATTTTTCTCAGCAACTTTTTGAAATCGGTACATACGTACACGGGTATACACGATGGTATTAATTATGAAATAAACGTTTGTCGAGAACCGGTTCTTTGAAGATAGATCGTTATAAATATATCTTGATTTGAGTGACGGAATACACTAGGCTAGGAATAGATTATGAAATGTTAGCTAAATTAACAATTCTAGATCACAATTGACAACACTTGATGCGTTTCCATAAAATTACACTAGCAAGAAGAACACACGATATCGAAATTACTGGTCGTGTACATTGGACGAATATTTGTCAGTTTGCCGTTTACAAGGAGTTTGTATGGTTTTAATTTCGATAGCAGGTCGTTATTATTATGGTAATTAGTTATGAAGTTTAAATAGAGTCATGAAACATTGTTTGCATATGCCTGTAACTTGAGTACGTAAACATTAATGATGTTATCAAATTCTTGTCCGCAACGATTAGACTTGAAATTAGTAATGAATCTCAGAAAATAGTCCTATTCTGCAAAGGTTTTTATGGGTTTTGCTCATATAATGTCCCATTTGTTTGCAAAATATTTTTCTATTTTCTTCTATTAGAGGTTGCTTTAATTATTATTTACTTTTATTATTATACATTCACGTCTATTTCATAGAAAGATAGACAAAGAATACTTCCAGATGGTATGATTTTGTCCAACTCTCTTGCTTCGTTAACATTGATCAAAGCTTTCATGCAAACTAATATTCTGTTTAATAATTTGCTCTATTTAACATGCTTACCTATTTAGGCTGATTAAGGGTATTTAGGGTGACCCTTGCCGTCCTTTCCATTACACACATTCGCTTTATAAATTTCTTCCGTAAGTGAACGAAGTTCCGAAGTCTTCCGAAAGTTCTATTCATCCTTTTCAAATGGTCGCCTTAAGTGTCACATAATTAGCAATAGCTGATATTATCTGTATTGAAGATCCGACGTCTTCGTTCGCCAGCCTCTGATCTCATATATTATACATTTACGGCGTTGTATTGAACGCCATCAAATTACATGTGTATATATACACTATTACATGTATATATATATACACTAAGGTGACCCAAAAAAAACTATATATGCTTTTTGTCTAAATATGTTCATTTGACAATTAAGCCCTATTAAGAAATTAAATTCGGTTTTTTTTTTTTTTAATTTCTTTACTCGTCATATTGTCGGTTTCTTTGTTTAAAATTGTGAATATTCTCAAAATTTCAATTTTGTGTATAAGTTTGAGAAGGTAGATTTTAAATCAACCTTTAAAATATTAAAAGTTGATTTTTTTGAGTAATGTTTAAATATAACTCTTAACAAACTACCCTAAAATGTCGAATTCACGAAAAAAATAAATAGAACATTATTAATACATATTTATATTTACCGATCGGTTAAAAACAACTTAACTGTCTTACTTTAAAAATAAAATATATTTTTTGGTCTCGGTAATTTTTAGTGAGCGTTTTTGAAACATGTTACATCAAAACGTTATCATATGAGATGAAAAAAAAAATTATTTGCATGATACTAACAAAGCAAACGAATACAATAATTTCATTGATTCGAACTTTAAATGTCCATGCCACACCTCATCATTTAAATAAAACAGCTTAAAGCATAATTATTGTCCAAATAAAACTAACTCCTTACTGCACAACTTTCCCATTACAACAGATGACAACAAACTGGGACAAATAAACAGTTGTCGACAAGCAAAAAATAAACAATGAACCAACAAAATCTATCACTATCTAACGCTCCACATAAAAAAAATAATTATATTTAATAACTGTATTTATATTGATGCAGTAATACGACGTTTTGTGAACGGAACCGGTCCGTCAGTCTGTCAGTCGATTACTCCCAACGGGTCCGGAACTAGCGAACCCACGGGGATGCGGTCTCCATTTGCGGGAAATCGGTCCTGAAACGCTTTTTTTTTCTGGAGCCCTTTTCCTTTATCATGCTTTATTCGATCTCAGCCAACAGCCCTACACGAAATAGTCGTACTGATGGAATCAGGTTTCCTTTTGGAAAAGGATGAATGAAAAATGAGCTCTTTAAAATAACACGTCAATATTTATAGTTTTTTAAAAAAAACAAAAATAATTAATTTACAAAAAAATATCGTACTTCCCAAGTTCACATGTAGCTTGGTTTTTTATAATTATTAAGAAGCAGTTTGTTTGATTATATCTGTTCTTATTCTGTGATGTTTTATTGTTGTTGTTATTCTATCATGTGTTAATCTTTGTTAGCACAATTTTACTTTATTTACGAAATTGTATAAGTTTATGCCCTGGCTTAGCTTAGAATGGTTTTCTAATTAGTTCATTTCATATCTTCGTAGTATTTATTTGCTCCTATGAAACTCTCATCCATTTTTCTAGAAAAATTTAAATAGCGGTGGAAAAATTAACACAAGTCTATATTCGAATCGATTTCATATAAATGTAGGAGTATTCCTACCGATTACTAAAAGTAGATCAGAATCGCAATTAAATAAAAAAATTATTCTGCATAAATTTTTTAAAAGTCTAAGAAACTTACTAAGAATTCATACTAAGCTTTTTAATACTGTATTTAAAATTCACAACATCTCATCTATTCAGCCTTTTTTATCATGATCCTTACGAGCGATGCTTATCGAGTCAGGCACGAGTTGTAATGGAAATATAAAAGAAAACAAAATGATTAATTAAATAACCCCAATTAGTCGGTATTCAGTTTTTGAGAACCTCCGCTTCGACTTCCCGAACTTTTATCATCGGCCCCTTGCCCTTTAAGGCTGGGAAAAGTAAGAAATGAAAGATCCAATTACACTTTTACAGATACCCTTTGTTACAATAGCCATTGAAAGGGCTCAAAGCTCTTTTTTTTTTACATTTTTAATCTCGGTCGCTTCCCTTCTTCAGCTTTGAAGGAGTTGTATTATTTTTGAGTTCTTCTCGTTGAAACATCATCGTCGTGCTTCTGTGTATCTAAATCGATAAGCCAAGCCCGATGGAGGCCGATGGGCTGGCGCGCGGCCAACGCGAAATAACGGATAGAGATTATTGATGTTACAGTCAATCTACTTAGTCCAAGGGAATATATTTATTATATTTAAAATGAATATTCAAATGCGCTCGATAGCTGTACACTGCGTTAATTATTGAATTATTAATATGAATTAATTTATATACTGACTTGTTTTGAGGCATCATTTGTTCACGTGTATGGAATAATTAGGTAGAAGATTTTTTTTCGTTTATACAAATTCATTCGAATTTGAATATATACGATACTTTAATTATAATATTATAAATCCAAAACATTTGCTTGGTATACATGCGAGAATAATAATATATAATATCCCAGAAGGGTAGGCAGAGACTATAAATTTCAACGTGGTACGATTTCTGCGTATCTCTCTTGCTTCGCTGACATCTATCAATCTTTTCATGAGAGCTCGTCGGTTGCGAGTGCTTAAAATTTGGCATTTTCCAAATATCAATAATTTGGAGTGTACAATATTTTCTAGGACGACCTTTGTCGACCTACATTCTTCCATCACACACATTCATTCAATAAATTTGTTTTTTCAGTGTACTTTCATTCATCCTTTCCACATTTTTCTGTTCTAGTCACTACATCTTCCTTAAAACCATACCGCTATCTGACATCACTGTCCCTACATCTATCTTTCGAAGAGACTCTTTGAAACTTGTTTTAACATCCTATACCTGTTTGTGAAAAAATACTTTTTCTTTACATTTTCTAGTTGTATTTAAACTCAATATAAGAAATATTGGTGCCTGATAATTTCAATTTATTTCATAAAGTAACGATGTAATTGTAATTTCTGAATGAGACGTCGTAATTCTGTCGTAACAGTTTTTGTATTACATCTCGATTCGACAAGTAGATTTGAAATAACAAATAACAAAAAATCTATTTTGTAATTTTGTATCTAAATTTTTTCTTGATTAATTTCTCTTATGCTATTTTATCACGTCGCACATAAAATCATGTTCAGATTCCAAAGCTTCTGGGTATTCTTTTGTTGTTAACAAAGATATTTCAAAAGCCATTATTTGAAACTGAATTATACAAAAAACGAACGAGGGTCATTGTAATGAATCAACACATATTCATTCCGATTTCTGCAAGCGATTCTGCAATTCAGCAGGTAAGACGTGAATTCATTGTTCAGAACAACGTCCCTAAGATTATACTGTTGCTTTTATAACAAGAGACACGTTTTGTTGTGTTCCTACAGTTTTTATTTTATAAAAATAATGAACCAACGCCTGAGTCATTGCTAAATGCAGGCCTAAAATGCAGATTCTTACTTCTGTGTTGTCTTCTGGATATTCTTAAGAAAATAGGTGTCTCACGCATCTCACACCACTAACAAATACGCGGGCAAACTCAGGTACAACTCTAGTACAGAAATACAAAACGTTTAGACTTAGCCCAAACTTGGAAGCATCTAACTAAAAATGGCGATCGATATTGGATGAACAAAACTTACAAATGTGCGGGTAAAATCTGTGACAAATGCCACAAACACACACATAAATACAGAGAACTCTCTTTACGATCTCATAATAATAAGATTCTCCATTACACTTAAGATTTATTTTGTTGTCTCATTGCTGAAAATTGAAATATTTATATATTACATAGATGAAAAAATTTACCAGAACTTGTTGACATGAATCGACCTAGAGAGTTCAGTACTATAGTTGTTTAAATAAACAATAATTATTAAATTAAACTCATATACCGTGACCGTCCATTGACGCTCTTCTATTTAACCCACGTAATGCTTTCGCTAAACAATATTCATTATGAGTTCGTATTTTATTGAGAGTACGAATACAATATTGGTATTTAGTTCCGAGTCATCTGGATCGATCAATCAGGATTTCAACGGTCCAAATCCCAATCTCTCAATATTCAGAGAACGGGCTCGGTTCATTTAGACTTATAAGTAACTAGCTCTCCGCTCGCGGCTTTGCCCGCGTTTACATATATATTATTTCATTCCTCTTATTGATAGATCTTGCCGTCTATCTCAATCTTAAAGCTGTACTACACTTGATTCCGTTCTCGGATTCACACTCGATTTCTACCTCGGTTCTTAAGATACTAAATTACTATTTTTATCGGTATTTACACGTTTCTTAAAAAAAGTTATCCGCTATCATATTCGACAACATTTTTATCAAAAAGATGATTACAATCCGTCCAACCTCAATTAAAAGTGGTGCATCCAAACAGTCATACTTTTACATTTATAATATCATAAATAGTCCGAAATCAATCTACCGGCAATTCCGCGTTCAACTTAGTATACGTTCGTGAAAAACGAAAATTTTAAACAGAGATTTACGCATCATTTTTCGTTATCGCATCGTCCCTTCGACACTCCATGGCGAAGGGTGAGGAGCCTCATATTTCAGCAGCTAATTTACAAAGACTGTTCTTATTCACGGCGCCGCCGTCCAAAACTCGAACCGTGTAACAAAAGTGAAAGGACTCTTATTATCAGCCCCGATGCGGTATCTGCGCGTCGGTGTAACTTTTCACTGTTCATTGTTTCAATTAAAAGGATCTCAGGAAGGGATATTTTTCTTTTATAATTAAGGAGGCGGGAATGACGAAACAGGAAATTTATTGTTGAGAATTATTAGCGGTCCTTCGTCCGCCCTTTGGGAAGGTTTCGTTCATTCCTATTATATTATTATGTAAAAGGATCTCGGGGCTTTTCATGAGGAAAAAAAAAAGTATCAGAATACAAACATCGTTCCGTTTTGTGAGGAGACGCGGTTCCTTTGCTGTCGTTTTTGTTCATTTTAAATCGATACCTTCGTTTCGTTTAATTCACTGGAAGTAATCCATTTTTTTGTCACCGCTTAGTCAAAGAAACGAGGTCATGAGATTCCGTTTGCTGTTTTTGGTTTTGCTGGAAGTGGTGTATTTTTTCTAGAAGTCGAACCTATAGGATATGCAAGTGTGCAATGCGTTCCCTTTGCACTAGTTGGTATCCAAATCTAACTATTCAGAATCACATTCTTATGTATTTTCATAAAATTTCGAGTATTTTAGAAAAATTGTTATAAAAAACAGAGATATTCATAAAAAAAATGTTTTGTATAATAAACAGACGTGATTTCAAAAGTGGTTTCAAAGTGGCAATTAATTCATATAAAATTTTTGAGGTGCCATAATAAGTAGCGATTAGACATCAAACCTTGTCATTAATGTCTATGTATTTTTCTTATATTGTTTTATTATTATTTCGTTTCTTCCAGTTTATTTGTATTTATGATTTATTAAGCGTTTTTGGAAAAAGCAAAAGAAAAATAAAATGTTTTCAATTAAATATCGTCTTTTGAATAATACGGGACGCGGGAATAATAAATTTAATAAAAAAAACACGATCCTTTAGATGTATTACCGGCGAGTTAGTTTAGGTATAATATGTAATATGATTTTAGGAAGTTAACTGTCAGTAAAATTTAGCCGTCGAAGATAAATATCGCCTAAGTTCACTCTTATCTGGTGAATACTATAGGAAAAACATTGGAAAAAAAAAAGATCGTTGTTCCCAATATTAACAATGCCTTACAAAATAATGTTACAAAATAATCACTTAAAGCTGATTCAGAAGTAACTAAGAAAAGCATTATTAATTTGTCCTAATTTCTAAAATTAAATAGGTTCGTAACATTTTTATTATTGCACGATTTACACAAAGTGATTAAATAAGTTATCAGTTGAATTTTGTAGGCGGGAATGCGGTTATTTAAATTGCTTCTTCTAGGTGATTTAAATAGTTTATGAAACATCTTCCTAGCTGAAAGAAAAAAATATATGTGAAACTCTATCATTTTTTCAGGAGCAATGAAAACTGTACTATGAAAAAAACCTTTACTCAGTGTACCGGTGAACTACTTAGAATGTGTAAAACACTATAGTGATGTATTGATGTCTATCAAATGCAAATACTAGACACAGTGCTGAGTGACAGTGTATACACCTTCAAACTGAAATCATGGTGGATGTCCTCGGACTATTGGTGTTGCTATGGATAGCTCTGTTTCCACTGTACAGGGCTGATAACTTGGGTGAGTTAAGTTTATAAAATACATTAATTGTGTACTTAGATATTTATTTTGTTTTAATTTTAGTACTTCTTTTACAGGATTTTACCTATTCCAAATATAAATTATATATATACATGTACATTTGTGTGTGTGTATGTGTGTATGTGTTTCTTTGTGTGTGTAACGGCCAAAACTTATTTATAGACAATCTGGCCGTCATTCTAACCTGCAAATTTTATGTGTCCTTTAAAAGAAATATCTTCGAAAAATCCTCATTAGAAGGTAGTAGTAGCTACCAGCGTTTAGGATAAGTGTGCGGAAAGAACCTTTGAATAAATTTATATAATTAGTTTAACCATTTAGCTCGCGCCCTATTAACCCTCAACTTGTATGGAACCACTGTGAAAGCCGTTCAGCCCAAGCCTTTTAATCTGAACTATTATTATAGCATATAACGTTCCTTTGCAAAGGAGAATTGAAAGTTGAGGCCACACCACTGTCCATGAATAGACCGAATTGAATAGGATGAGTAGATCCTGTTACACGTTCGCGTTTTACACTATCCAAGGATTCGAATTTGTCTGGGTATATGAGCCATCACCACTAACTGGCACACGCGTTGGAATATGCCGAAGTACTTTACAAGAAGCTCTTTTTCTCCAGATACGCATCCGAAGACAGATTTCTCTAAGGATTCTTGACATAAGTCGAGTCGTGGCTTTAGTGTAACCCAATTATATGTAAGCTGCCGTATTCTTACCTTAAGAATTTTTCGAGAAAACCTAAACATCCCCCTTGAATAATTTGAGAGGAGCCGCCGAAACTCTTCCAGCTTAATACACACAGGCGAATGCTGCACGGCCAAGATAACTCGGCGGCGTCGGCGCGGGCGGCGCGCATACAATATTCCGACGTTTAAATTGAGCGTGATAATAATTGAATACGTGACATGCGTACAAGACGTCCAAATAAAGAAAGCACTTTATGCGTTGCTTAATATAGAACTCTTCGACTCGTAGAAACGAAATGTTAATGGTTAACGAATATTTTGTAAGCAAAGAGAATTGTACTTTGGAATGAATTGTATGTTGTAACTTTATCTAAGTTCTACTGTGGCTATATTTAAATTGAAGTCTCTCGATCGAAATTGGACTGAATAATAAAAAAAAACTGCTTTTAAAAGATGTCGCTATTAGTATTCTAATGCCTATTTTCATATTTAGACATAGTCAAATCTAAAAAAAAGTGAAATATGAGTAAAAATGAATTACGCACGATAGGTTATTGTGTATAATAATATTTTTTTAGTGGGTTTAAACAGTTGTTAACCGTATATGATAACATTGTATCGAAATGTGAACTTTTCACTGATACAATATTCATGATTGAGATTATTTTGATATATCAAATAACTAATTGTACATGTATATTTCCAACGGTACACCTTTAGAACAGAACTATGAACGAAAATAATGCGCAAGAGCATAAAAATTGAATTTAAATACTCAGCCTGCACAACTTGCCTCCTCAAACGTTCCTATGCCCGCTGACATTTCACAGAACATCGCAAATTAGCTAAGAAATGGGCGCCATTTATTGTTGTAATTAAAAAGCAGCATCATTTCTATTAATTTTAAATTATGTAATTATAAAGTTATTAATTACGTGCAATATATTGTATTTTAGGTCAAAATGGGCTTTAACATTAGCTCTCAAACTTAAAGAAAAAAATATCAATCAATGAAATAAAGAAAATCAAAAGTGTATGTATAATTAAAGGTAATATAATTATTATAAAAGATGTCAATTAATGCAATTTATCTTAAGCTTAAGATCAATTAATATAATTTACCTTTAGACCTTATTGAACCCTAATTGTATGCTCTCTGAACAAAAATTATGTTATCACAAAAAAAAAAATTAGCATAAATTAATCAAAAACGCAATCAATTTGCGTTCAACATTTTACTATTTCTGATGAGCTGTCTTGTAAACTGTAGGGATTTTAATTAAAATACTAATTGAGATCCATTTGATCGATCGAAGACATCGACTTAGTGTTGAAACTTAAGTGTATATTTTACGTTTCTCGAATTTGAATAAATCGAAATACATGTTTTTTTTTTCATTATGTCAGTAAGTCAAGGGATCTCAAAAAATATTTATAAGCGTCAACATACGCAGGACAAACGTTTTCACAAGTTCGACCCGCGGCCCGTGCTCTGCGCTTAACAACACCAATCACGGGTGGAGTGTAGATGTCTCTTGATTTTCGTTTGATTTGTGAAAATTTTCATATACGGGAATTTCGTCAATGCAGCAATTTGAGAACTTGCATAGTATGTGGAATATGTTTTTAATTGATTTATATATATATAATGATGATGCAAAAAAAAATAATAATGGGTTAATATCTCTAAATATATTCTTGCCCTTAAATAAATAATAACAATCATAATACTACAATAAATTAATATGTACATCCTATTAAAATTATACATGTGCAAGTTTGTATGTTCGGATGTGTAGATGTCTGGACGTATGTTACTCAATCGATCGATCGATCGAGACCATAATCGGTATGAAAAGCGGAGCCGGAACTGAAATCGAAAGAAGGAACAGCATCTTGATCATTGTTGACAGCGTGATAAGTCGATATAAAAGACAGAAAGTTCATTGGATGTCCACGCGGTTGAAACCGTGGCCGAAATCTAGTGCTATATATATATATAAATACACCCACAACACGACATTCACAAACACAAACCTACTGTTCGCATTTGTGAATGCCGTATATTCGGTTACTATTCTACTAACTCGAATGAATTATCATAAAAATTCTCAGAAAGAAGTAAATCCTACAGAGGTAATCAAATTTAAAATTCTTCTACAGACCAGTAAACTGCACGAGATTCATGTACGTACCTATTGCTTTTCGTTTTCTACGCACGTATAAAATTAACATTTTTTAACATAGATTTTATACTTTTGTGGACACAATTTGTAACGACGTTTATTTATATGGAAAGCTCTCAAAAAGTTACCTTTCCCTAACTACGCTACCGAGATTGACCCTCTCCGCGTAATGTGACTCTAGGTCATTTATTATTATGATTATAAACTCGGACGGGGTTGCTTTTAGTTGGCCACTGCCTCTCCTTTATAATCCCTTCACTAGGTATATGAATTTATGACGTCATTAATCTATTTCATGTTATTTACAATAGGAAAGCGGGCCCCATGTTTTATATCGTTTTAATGTTTTAATATGCGGTTTATCGTAATAACTTTAAAATATCTCTTACGTCACATGTATACATGTAAATATCGTAACATAATTAAGCGTCCTTATTTTTATATTTTTCATCCAACTTTCTTGTAAAAAAGAGACATATTTTAAAAACCCGAAACCGAGGTGCTTGCATGAAGAGATTGTTGGTTGTCAGTGAAGCATGACAGGTATGCAACAATTATACCATCTGTGAATCTGTTGTATTTGACCACTCTTCTAAAAAATAGGTGTGAGTTTGTAATATTAATAATAATAAATAATTATAGTCAGGTTCTTACGATGCTGAACATGAAGATTTAAAGTTAAGCTGTTCCACATGTATATGATTTGGGTATGTAGTATATTTTTACGTAAATTCTTCTGAAAACTGAAATGAAAACTACAACTCATTTTTCATTTACCGGTCAATTCCTAAAGATCTCCGTCCACTAGCCCTTTTTCCAAAGCACAATTTGAAAAAAGTAATGATTGGCGTACTCTTTATAATGAAACTGAATTTAATCTAATTATAATATAAAGAAACAGTTTGTTGATTTGAAGGTTTTGTTAATTTCCCGCTAAGAAAATAAAAATTTTTCGAAAATCGGGTTTTACTCCGTTTTTCAAAAATCGAGTTTTCATTAGATCTCGACGCTTTGAGATCCTAGGAAGCTATTTTGACGGTTCCCGCGGGGGTTTCACTATCACTCTCTCTCTGTATGTGTGTGTTTGTGTGTGGGTGCGTGCGTGCGTGCGTGCGCACGTGCGTGAGTGCGTGTGTGTGTATAGGTATGTAAACCTGTTATAACTTTCGAACGTCTTGACCTATTGGAACCAATCTTTGACATACCAAAGAGTTCCATCAAATTTAAATTTTCTGAAAATTTTAACTGATTCTGTTAGGTAGATTTTAAAAAATCTCAAAAAAAACTATTAAAAAAAATTTGGTTATTTGTGGTTTTTTTGGAAGAACTTTTAAACTGCTTCACCTATCGTTTCCAAAAACTAATCTGGCTTTAACATCAAAAACCACATCGGTCGCCGTTTGACCGGATAAAATCGGTTGATACGTTAGTAAGATATCATGAACGAAAAAAATCGAAAAATTGTTTTTTTCAATAAAAACTCCTTATTATTTATCTGATCAATTTTCGTTTGCAAATTATTTAGAGGACTCTCAGAACTGCATCGATTACTGTTAACCAGATGAAAATTGGTTGAACCATTCAAAAGCTATAGCAGATTGAAAATAAAAAAAAATACAGTTTCATCAATTCGTTGAAGAACATCATCATCGAATCATTTTAGAAGCATATTTTAAATATTTCCTTACAAACCACTCGTTAATTTTTGAAGACTGAATTTGAAAGTAGCAAAAATTTTCTGGAATGGCCTATAAGGTCAACTGTTTTGTTTGAACTCGAAAAGCTTAAATATAAGTTTTTGAGCTTTGAGACAACTTTTTGAGCTTAAGGAATTTTAAACTTATGGTATTTTTGAACTTAAGGAGTTCAAAAACACGTCAATTAATATCATAGCGGGAAGTTTGAGGGATTGCCTGCAGGGTCAACCGAGTTCTCTTTCTATAATACAAGCTGTAATCTGTATGAAAGCTGCACATCATGAAAATACCCACTGATGTGTCAGAATTTAATCACCGTTCCGCTAACGCATTCTTCCCCACGGTCTTTTTATTTCAAATTCTCAGGCCCCACGCTGGTCCAGCGCCGGTTGCGGGCTTATAACGACCGTCGTTGTCAATGGGATTACAACGTCCGGATCCGGCGGCTTAACGTGATTTCTAAGTAACGATACAAGTGATTTAAACGTAAAACGTCCGAATTTGCCCGTGATCAGAATCGAATCCGGGACCTTCTGATGTAAAGACAACGTTTTAAGCACTGACTCGTTACCGCTTTCTCTATACGACTTGTGTCGCATTTTCCCTTTTTTTTTTTGAAATAATGCTTCAAAATGTATCAAATTTCTACGTTACGTTCACTCATTTTCGTAGACAGAAAAGCTTTAAAAAAAATGGCAAGACACCGTTTTTACTTTTTATTTTTTTTTTGTTTAATATGTCACCTATTTAATGGTATCAAAACTAGCTAGACAAAAAAAGCACAACCAAAAAGATTTTATTACAAGTTTTTACATATAAGATACGAAAAAACTTTTTCACAGACCTAATATATATGTATGTGTGATGATCTGTACCCAATTAGCTCCAAAACTACTTATCACATTTGAAGTCACAAGGTGGGTCTTAGAGTTCCGCGTATGTGGCGTCATATTAAATACTGCTGTTCAGTTTTGTAAAAAACATTAATGAATAATTCCAAAATAAAGTTTGATACCTCACAAAATGACACCACCTTCGGTTTTATAGCTCAGTAATCATTAGTTTCACAACCAAACAACTAGCGTTTTTTTTTTATTTTGTCTTTTATAAACTTTTGTAAAGATCTAATTTTTTGGTTGTGTAGAATAACTTTTTTTACGAATTAAGAATATTAATTAAATTGTTAATTATCCCTGTTTACCTTATAATGCTAGCTAAATTAATTTCACAGCTATCTAACCTAGACGAGCCCATTCCCTTACTTGCCTGCCGAGGAATCTGATGCCTTAATAACAGAATAATAAAGATCAAAATATTTAACGAACCTAAACAAACAGTAATACGTAGGTTTCGTATCTCACTAGATTTCTTCAAGAAATTTGCTTATACGTTCATGTAGATTGTTCGAGATAATGCGAACACACATTGAACCGATAAACGACGTCTATTATTTTCGCACAATAACGCTTTTATAGAGAAATAATATCCTTAGATTACAGAGTAATTCTAATGCATAATTAATTATGCTTTAACATTCTTAGTCTCGTGTAATCACTCACTGTAAATTGTATCACTTTTTCTTATTTCTTCAGCGATGTTTAGCAAATTCAGACTTAACAGAAAATCCGACGACTATTTCTGGAGTAATGTTGCTCCCCTTTTCGATTCAATTAAGATTACATAAATAAATATATTATCTTTAATACAAACTTGCTGTTTCCTAGAACACATATATTTTATGTTGGTAACACAGAGAACAGTTTTTTTTTATTAAAAAACACACATTTCTGATGTCACGCTCAGAAAAAACTTAAAATCGCATGCCGGGTAGTAAATTGACATTCATTTCAGCACGGACTAAATGTGTGTTGGAAATTTCGCATGCCTTTGATGATTGTAGTGTATCTTCTTGCAGTTTTTATCTTGTTATTTTATTTATTAAAAGAAACATCAATTGTTTTTTTTTAATCCCTTTATTCATAATAAAACTCTGGAACAATATCACAGCCCGCGTATTCTACGCCGTGGGCGGACGTTCAAGCCGCTACATAATTATTACTTTTCTTTTTAAACAAACTGAGCATTTTTATTAAGAAATATACGTCTACCCGCTTACCTGGAGTAGCGATGAACGCAATTAAAAATAATCAGAAACTGTTCGTAGAGGTCTTAAGATTCTTTCTTCCCATAAGCTGTTGATGTCAGTGAAAATCGTTTTACTATTATTTATCGGTAGAAATT
This sequence comes from Eumeta japonica, assembly GCA_005406025.1. Taxonomy (NCBI): domain Eukaryota; kingdom Metazoa; phylum Arthropoda; class Insecta; order Lepidoptera; family Psychidae; genus Eumeta; species Eumeta japonica. Next base: position 17,161 of record BGZK01001331.1, read on the forward strand.
GTGTATCTTAATAAATTGTACTGTAGTTACCAACAATCACAAAAAAACGACTTAAACCCAAGAAAAGTATTAAATATTTTTAACTATTGCAATATTGTCTCCGTGAATATAAAAAAGCAACAATGCGTATTTTATATAGGTTGTGTTGGAAATTGATATTTTTTTAATGCCAATCTATTACTTTCATGGAGTAATGATAGTTCAGTGGTTAGTTCACTCACCTATGATGCACGGGATCTGCTTCCAAATCTCGATACTTGCAAACCTAACCTTTTTGGAAAAAAGTTTCTTAAGACAGTTTGCGGTGGGAGTTGACTGGAAGAAATCGTAACATAACAAAAAAGCGTTATACCCCCTCCATAAGACTTCTGCTTCTACCGACTTCTTCTTTAATAATTAAATTTTTTCTAAAATATTAAATGAAACTTTTGATTTTATTCCATAATTTACATTACTTTTATTAAAAGAAAAATCTTTTGTCGAAATCTTGTTTCTTTTTCAAGTAACTTATGGACTGAAAATAATAAATATTGCTAAGGATAAGGGCAAATATAGTTATGTAATTTGCCTATTAAAATAGGTTCACCGCATAAACTTCAATCCTCAAGTCTCCAAGTTAGATAAGTGTAGAGATTATAGAATAATACTTAGTTTTTTCACAGAAGAAAACCTGAGATTTAACGTGAATTCTCTAAGAAACTGTTATGGTCACAGGTTTTAATAAACCTAGGGCGGAGGCGTACCCCCTCAATATTTTTATTTCAGATCTAGAGGCTTGGAGGGGTGAGCGGTTTAATTTTCCTTAAATTAAGCACTCTAGTCGGTCAATTCGTCAGTGATCAGGGTCGCATCCGATACTTTCCGCTTCGGTGGCAACACCGTCAACCGCTGAGCCACGGGCGTTATCTATAATTAATTACAAAAACGTAATAAATTCCTCACGGTGCGAAAGGTAGCATACATCAGGGAAAAAAATGCGAAAAATCGAGACCGGATAGGAAAATCTCCTCGGATTCCGTCGAATTATAAATGGCTCATCGTTCAATCTCCTATTTTCGGCCGTCGGGCCTTGATTAGCAGCTTTTTTTCGAGCGCCCAATTTCAATGGCGGCCCATCGGCCGAGCTCTGGGGCGTTTTGAATGCGGGCTGCTTCGTTTGTTCTGCTAACATGCTGTGATCGAGATGAAAATAGCTCGTTGGTGATACGCGAGTATCCCGTCCGTCGGTCGATGTCTTTGGTCATACGTGCTAATGAATGTGTCGGCATATTTTAAAAATCGTGTGCCCAATTTTGTTCTTCATACAACTATCGTTATGGTATTCGTGGAAATTCGAAAATGATCTATTAACAAGCTGTTTGTTTTCAATTAGATTAAATTTTTTCAATTAAAATAATAAATATAAATGAAAATATTTTTTCTTTGATCTCTGAAACTATTGAACGTATCGGCACGGGCCCATACGTTCCCATGACCTAGATCAATCGACGCGGAATCATCTGTAGATGGTTATAAGCTATTCATAATTCAAAAAATGTAAAAGTATGTTTGAATAGGTTTTGTCATATGCTGACCATTGGGCCAACTGTAAATGTAACTTGACCATTCGACGCAGAATAATTTGTAGAATTCTATAGGCTATTTATAATACAAAAAATGTAAAAGTACCATTTAATGAATGCTTGTCATAAACTGACGGCTGACGGCTTGTAACCAAATTTGGCATAGAGATGTATTATTTTCTTGAATAGGATATAATATTAATATAATAAGATTTTATTACTATACAGTACGATTAGTTTTATGTATTTTTTTTTTTAAATAGTAGTAAAAGTAGAAATTTGTTATTACTAACATCCATGGCCAAGATAGACCAAAATTGACATGAAGATCACTATTGAAATAGTGGGACCAGTATCGGAGCTGAAAATGGAACCAGAATTAACATCGATAGCTGGATCGTGATCGGGAGCAGAAATGACAGCGAGAACGGCTAACATTAAAAATGAAAGAATTCATTCTATGCACGCGCGACTGAAACAACGGACATATCTAAGTCATAAAAAACAATTTTCCCTTAATATTAATTTATATTAGGTTCAGCAAAGCGGACTGATCATATCTATTTGGGACTTTGACTGTTCGTTGCGGAACTATTTGTAGATAATTTAAGGATTCTTAGAATATTGCGTTCGATTGTATGTTCTTTGTAGTATAAATTAATGTCCAAGGGAGGAGGACTTAGAATGGTATCGACATCTCTATTGGAATCAAAAGCGGGACGGAGGCCGGACCTGTCAGTGAAACCGGAAGAATGGATGTAGAGAACAGGATCGTGATCGCGATCAAAATTAGCAGAAAAATCAGCTGACATAGAAGATGAAGGAATAATTCGTTTCATGTCCACGAGAGCGAAACCGGAGGTATATTTGAATAATTAAAAAATTGCTAAATTTAAATTTACGCCCAGCGAAGCGGGCGAGTGGGTTCTAGTATATGAATATGTCTTGAACTGTATAATCTTGGGGAGACATCGTCATGAACTTTGATAAACAATAAAAATTTAGAACAAACGTTTATACATGTATGCAAATAAAATTAGTTGCTAAAAAATAACACTAGTTCAGTAATACGGAAACAACAAAAAGTACATTGTTTGTGTTTTTTGTCATATTTTTGAATAAAACTAATTCACTAGGAATAAAAATAATCTAATAATAAATAATATTGTATTTTTACTTTTAATATTATTTATAACAATGGATATTGGTTTGAAAACCATAAAAAAAACTAAGAATTAATAACAAACCAGAAAGAACATGAAACGCCACAACACGTGTAGGCAAATATTTAACATGTTCATAGTGAAAATGCTCAAAGCATGATATCAAAGAATACAATATCTGATATTTTGTTCCAAGCACTTTTTTCTAAAGCATGAACAGCGGCGTGCAGCTGAATAAATGAAACATAACGCCCGACCGGTAATCGAACACGAGACCTCTCTAAACGGACGCCCTAACTGATAAGCCACAGAGATAGTCACAAAATAAATACAGCATTGAATGAAACTGGTAATACAATAAAGAGGATACGATCAGAGGAATAGTCACAAACACATATCAAAGGTAAACGGAGTAAGACAGAAAGCAATCCAGTGAGACGGGCCCGATACGAGAGACAGCGAAATAGGACGAGATCTTAAAGGGAGAAAATATGAGTTATTAGGTTGAGCCCGCTATGCAAACAAATAAGTTAGAGCTGGGAAAAGTTACGGTGGCCCTTCGGCCGAAATCGAGAAGGGCCGGATCGGCCGGAGCCACGTAAAAGGACAACGAATCGCGATATAAAATGGCGGGATGTCGCGTGTGTCCGTTTTGGTGTTCATATTTATGTAATGTTCGAAGAAGATTTTAATGTGCAATAAGCGCTTATTTTATCATTGTATCATCTCATGAAACCTATCAGTATTTATTTGTTGTAGCTATAGCCACTTGCATGCAGTGGCAAATTGAGGAGGGTTCATGGGGACATGACCCCGGGCTGGTCAGGTTCTTGTCTTAGCATTGTAATCGAATTAGAGCCAGTTCTCACTTAACGTCGTATATAGGGAGCGCTATAAAGAAAGAGTTGTTACAGGACATGGAGCTGAAATAAAGAATAACTTGCAAAAAGTATTAAGAGCCGCGGAACTAGATTTATCAATGTCTCCCGGCGCTTCTGCGATTAGACCCATATGACCAAGAAGTCGGGAGGTTAAGGGAAGTGGTGGGATTAAACCACGTATATATGACCCCCACCTCCAAGTCGAAGGTTGAATCCACCCTTGCTTGCACGTTATTCAAAGAAAGTCTTTAGGCATACGTCTAGAAGTTCGTTATGTATTTTTAAGCAACACATAAACATTATTTATGTATGTACGATAATCATCGTAACCAAAAATGTCATCTGAATATGGAGAAATAACATATGAAAATTGATCTAACCAAATAGGTACTTTATCGTTAATCATAATTTAGGCAGTATCGATATATTTTTTACTACAGTCAAGCATAATAGTTCCGAACGATAAACGAAGGGTCAGTAAACCAAACACTATCAGCGCACACGAGCTTATTTATTCGGTACCCTAATATTTTTAAGGGAGTCGTCGGAATAACATTCACATGGACAGGAAAACGCACCAGTTTTATTTCTATCGAAGCCACTCGTAGGGAGTGGACGTCGCCCGGCTATCGGATACGTGACCGGAGTTCCGGTACTGCTTTAAAACGAATGTACCGGGATAAATACATTGTTTTTCTTGATACATGTCGTGTAGTATACAGGAATGGTACATTTTTGAATGTATGTAGACACTAGTTTTTTTTTTATAATGATTGATGTTCTTGTCAATACGTCCTTACCACTTTCAATTCTGTTCCCGGTAATGCTAATCCCAGCCCAGTTCTTAACTTCTATACCGGTCTCGGCTCTTGATTTTGCTGCAATCACCGTTCCGATTAGAACAAAATTGAGGATAATGCTAGATCATCGGAATAAGATATAACCTGCACCACTCGGTACAGCGTACCTTTCTACGATTTTTAGTATCGATATAGTATTTCAGTTTAGTAGTGTAAATACTTGGATTAAGTCGGAGATAAACATAAGTAAGGATAACAAGAATATATTGGAGATCATACCCCAACGACAACAGCATTGTTACATACAACCTGCAGAATCTCACAAAAACAGTCCATGTCAGTTTCTGTCAGCATAATATTGTTGAGGCACACACTTCAATAATCGTACTTCAGATTGAGCGAATTTATATACTGATTGAATGTTAAGCCTCAAGTCGTCGAGTTTTTGAGAAGGACTTAAAGTTATCATTATCATTTGATCGATAAGTGAAGGTTATCATCGTGATGTATTATTGAAGATAGTTCAGGAAGTATTCGAAGACCCACGAATTTCTCAGAACGCCTCAATCCTGGATGGGGATTGTGTCTTACCTTAGATAAAATTGATGACCAGCAGCAAGGAGTGAGGAGTTGATAAATGGTGCTGTTAAAAGTAAAACATAACAAAATACTATTACATTTACAAACGACTAAGACTTGTAACTGAATAGATATTTATCGATATGCTTTGTTTTTTATTTTTATTATTTAAAATTTTATTATTTAAAAATGCAATGACAAAAAATAAAAAATATTTTAGTATTACATATTATTAGATTAGAATATAATAATATCAAAAATCTATAAGTAATAAGAAATGTGTATAATTTTGTGTTATGTGGCTATTTCTGTGTAACTTGCAATATATATCTACGAGAGTTATCGCCTTGATAGCCACGATAAAAGAAATCACAATACATTAATATCATGTTGCAGCTTAAACGCAAAATATGAATGCTCAATATCATATATATTTTAAAGGAAAATCTTTTATGTATTTTTATTGATAAGTAAAAATAACATTTGATAAAACATGAAACCAATACATAATGAGTGGCTTGTTTCGGATAAAATTTTTATTTAGGTACTTTTATTAATAAGAAGAGAGATTTTTTTTTAATAACACTAAATGCTGAATTTTTTCTTTATGTTCAGAATAAATTACTCCCTGGTGTCTTATAATTCATAAGCACGTTTTGTATAAACACATCCATTGTCTTGATACAAAAGTAGGATTGGTGTATTTATGAATAAACAAACGGCTGAACAATCGAGAAACTTCGTAATACCCAAACTCATACAACAATGTAAAAAGATTTTTAGAAATGAAAGTTTGGCTGAACGCGAATTGAAATCAGAAACTCACAGATCCACATCAACCTTTTTGCTTCTCTGATTCACGGAATTTATACTTATTGATGAAATTCATATTCTTTAATAACAGGAAAATACAAATTAAAAGTTATTCGCGTAATGCTTATGTATAACGTCTATTGATATATAGTATATTTTTCTGCTTTACAATTTTCTGAATATGTAACCATTAATCAGATTAACATCATACATGACAAAAAACGGGTATTAAACGAACAGTATAGTTTGTCGCACTAACCGCGGCACATGTATAAAACACTAGTGTTGGCCGAAGCTATAGATTTATCTCCGGAGTACTTCCATTAATAGTTCCTTACGGATGTAGTAAGCCACATAAATACTGAATATCATATATACGGCCATAGAGGTTGGAAGAACAAAGGAAAAAAATAAACAATATATACGCAATACAAATATTAATATAAGTACTGTGTATACGTTTCACTTTACAAGGCCTCACTCTTAAAAATATTTTTTTTGTAAAATAATATTTTTTTCATGGAATCGAGATTAATGCCATAGATTTGTCATTCGTTCATTTAATACGATCGCGCAAGATAAATTTGCTTAAAAAGTTCAAGGGGCTACCCTATATCCAAATATGATTACTAATGGTAAATTAATGACTTCAGGGAATAATATGGAAAATCTTTTTGAATATGGAGTTCCCTTCAGGCAGTCAAAATATTTCATCTTAAAATGATATAGCTTCTATGACCCATCTCTAATTCAAGTGGAATTTAATGAAAAATTGTATAATTCACTATTTCTTGTGCTGAAATATTTTTAAGAGCCTAAATAAGTAAATATCCTTTTATGTCGCTCTCTAACTTAAAAGTTGCCGAAGGGAGACCCACATGTGTTTATTTACTCTACGTGAATTTCTATTACAATAGAAGTATTTTGGCATTAAGTTTGATATTTTGATCTAAACGTTAATATAAAACGGAAATTATTTAGTATTGTAGAAAATGAATTTGGTAGATAGTAATTAGTAGAAAATAATAATTTGATAGTGCCTTTAAACTGTAATCAGGCTAATTGTCCCCGGAAAAAGCCTGGGAGTCCACTCGAGCACGGGAGTGGACGTAACCCAAAAATAAGTTCGTATATCGTGAATTAGGTCGGCCAAATGCCAAATTTTTGTTTGTGTAGTCGTTACTGTTACAACATTAAGGCCTGAAATAACAGCTTCTGTTATGTTAGGCCTCGCGTGCACGCTAATAGAATTTTGCTAGGAATCCGTACATGTACAAGCTTTCTCGGAAAAGCAGGTATATGGATCCATTTGTGCGTAAATAAAACATTACTGGAATTACGGAGCACGGAAAATTGGTTTTTGGCTTTTGTTTATTGACTTGTTTTCTTGTATCGTCCATTTAACTTTAATCTGTGCTAATTTTATACGCAAACCCGAGTTTGGTTCCGCTATCACTCCCGACCAAGAGCAAATTAATCGATGAATCATAGACTGGAGTTAGGTAAATGTGTGCCTAAAAGAGCATATTATGCCGTAGACTTGTCACATCAGTGACAAAATTAATTAGCAGCCATAGGACTCTTGCCCCTTTGTCATAAGGGCTTAAACCTTATGGATAGAAATAATATAAGGCTTCTTCATTGACTAGGGAGCCCTGATAAGAATAGGAGGGTCAGCTTCAGCAGCGAAGTGGTTAAAACCTGACACAACGAGAAATAACATCAAATGAATAATAACATTTGAATTTGACAATGGATGTGAATTGATATACAATAGTTTACAGATATTTATAATATTATGTTTGTTTATGATTTTTGTAAGCTGACTAGACATTATGAATGTGAAACCGGTTACAGTGGAAATCGGTTGTAAAAATATTGAACTATAGATCATCAAAAGTTTTATGGCTTTTTTTTTTTCTTGGAAAACGAAATTTATCAGTATTTTATGTGGCGCTAATTAAGAATGACGTGACGTGGATACTAGTGCCTTATCTATATAATTAAAAATTTTAAAAAGTAATTACTCAGATATTTTTGAAGCTATCAAAAAAATGCTCTCAGCACACTTTTACTCAAATAAAAAAGCTTTAAAAGCAGTAATATAAAAAAAAATACTAAACTACCCTATTGCTGTAGCTTATGGATATTTCTTCTTTACATATTTAAACTCGTTATAAAATTTACATTTTTCCTCCAAAAGATGTTTTAAAATCAAATAAAGTTTAATAAAATTCTATTACATTATTACAAATCACAGAATATCAATGCTTCATTATAAACCGTGTCCGACATTCGAGACGTAGATGATTAAAACTATTTCGCGATTACAGATAATCTTATCTCGTTTTAAGCAAACATACTGAGGAATATAGTCCAAGAGCCAGTAACACCCGTTTCATGACGTGCTTGATGCACACACATTGAAATTTTTATATTGTATTTATATTGGATTGAGAGGTAGATTTACCTGTGTTTGCCTGGCCTATCCTGGGACACCAGGTGCTGCGCATAAAGAACAGGTGTAAAAAAATTAATTCCAAAAAAAGTGTTTGATTCACAGGCCAACAAGTAAAAATTGAAAATTTGGACTATTTTAAAAATAAAATTAATTGAGGCAGACACTTTCAAGGGGGTTGATATCGAATAAATCTACCCCAAAGTTGATTTTCTTTAAATTAAATTTGAACTGTTTGATTCACGCTGCCATTTTTTTAGCGTTTTATTTAAATATAAAAAAAATTATATGCAAAAAGGCAGACACTTTTTCCGGGGTTTAATCACCGGAAAATGTGAAAAAAATTATAAAATACAATAGAAAGAGATAGGATGCGCGCGACTGTCGATATGAGTGAGAGCGCCGATCACTGTCGTTGCGGCGGTTCTTCTCTACGCTCTCATTGGCTGTTGGTCACGTGATCATGTACAGCTGTACCGGCAGTACTCTGTACGTTTACATCGCATCATATTTTCAGTTAACCTTTGTCTAGTGAGCCAATGTTATTGTGAGACAATGTTATAAAGTTTCTTTTTTTAAACTGTTTGTGTTTATTAGAAAAATCATTAGATACAAAACATGTAATTGGTTTTATTTAATTTATAGTTCATCTGTGAGTTTAATTTAGTTTGAAAAAATGGAAAGTGTTTTGTGTGTGATTTGTCAGTGATCGGCGCTCTCACTCATATCGACAGTCGCGCGCATCCTATCTCTTCTATTGTATTTTATAATTTTTCACATTTTCCGGTGATTAAACCCCGGAAAAGTGTCTGCCTTTGCACATAATTTTTTATATTTAATTAAAACGCTAAAAATGGCAGCGTGAATCAAACACTTCAAATTGAATTTAAAGAAAATCAACTTTGGGTAGATTTATTCGATATCAACCCCTTAAAGTGTCTGTCTCAATTAATTTTATTTTAAAATAGTCCAAATTTTCAATTTTACTTGTTGGCCTGTGAATCAAACACTTTTTTCGGAATTAATTTTTTTACACCTGTTCTTTATGCGCAGTACCTGGTATCCCAGGATAGGCCAGGCAAACACAGGTAAATCTACCTCTCAATCTAATATAAATACAATATAAAAATTTCAATGTGCATCAAGCACGTCATGAAACGGGTGTTACTGGCTCTCCGACTAATATGATCGGTTAGCTTTCGACCGCAGCTCCACCCGCGTGGACGTATCGCTAGCTACGTCTTACACATCCGCTAACTGCGCTGTCAACTATTATCCCGATCTTTTGTTCCTACTTTCGATTCCGATTCGGCCCCGCTTTTGATTTCGATTCTGTCTTGATCTGTCCGGTTCTGTTCTACACAATGTAAAAGGAAAATGGCAACAAAACGATATAAAAACTATAGTATTTATTACTCCGAGACATAATCTATTACCATACCAAATTTCATCAAATTCTGTATATCAGTTTTTGCAGAGTTGGTGACCTTATTCAGAGACAGACTGACAGTCAAAAATTTTAAAAGTTATCGGATCGTATTTCGTTAATAGTTTTAATATCCGCCCAAGTAAATTTTCTCAAATAACTTTAACGTACAGTTTTTACTCTCTATCACCTTATTATATATATAGATAGATAGTTTAATAAAATTCTCATTTAAATGTTATAATGATTAATCTGGACTTTATAAAAAAAAAACACGATCAATAAAGAGATTTTCATCCGCATAAAGAAAAAGTATGGGCTTTCCGCTTACCCTCCTTAGAAATGCGATAAAAAGCTCGAACACGCACCAAGGTGACTTTCGTTCCTGAAGCTTTCGACCGAAAGCTCGGTGATAACAATGTTATAGAAATAAAAAGAGTTTTTTTTTCTTGTCTGATTCCCTCTATATCGTTAGTACGCGAACCGCGGAGCTCGTAACCGGCGCGCGTTATACGGGGAAGTTCGAGTCGAACGTAACGATAACAATTTCGTTATAAACTTTTTTTCCACGCGTTGATCGAGGCGCGGAGAAGTTGCGCTCGCCCATGGAACGGTGATGTACTTGGCGCCCGGCGAACGCGTGCGCGTGTAACGCTAACGATTTGCTTCAAAAATAAAATCAAATACTTATTAACTTACATAGAATGTATTCCTCAATCTTTCTTATTGATCGAGTCTTGTTAGTTGATCACGATCCCGTTCCGCTCTAAATTCTGATTTTTGTCCCGGTTATGCATTGGATTTCCATGTCGGTCCCACATTCTCTTTTACTCCGGTCTCGTTTGGCTTCGGTACGGGTCTCAGTTGTAATCCCCTTTCCGCTTTCAATATCGATTCTTTCAGTTTACATTTCTCTTTACGATTCTTGACAATTTTAGCTGTCTACACAACTTAAAATTTTATTGGGGAATAACTGTATCATGTACTTGAGCGAAGCCGTGATTGGAAATTGATCTTTGTTTAAAAAAAGAGTGGATTTTTTTATTATTATAAATATAGCTTGGTTATGTGCATGTAGGCGTTGTTCGTCTATTTCTGATACTATTCCTATATATGCAGTAGAGATCCGAGTAAAATTCCGTTATTGTTAAGGAGTGATGATTGTCACAAAAATATGTATGTAATTAAAATAAATCTGTTTGTAGTATTACAAAGTCCGCTAAAAGCTACGTGTCTTAAAAATCTGTATACGCAATCGAACATTTATTGTGTCATTATTCCATATTAAGGGTTCTGTATTAAATTTCAACATAAAGCTTTAAGCCTTAGAACGGTGTATCTGCGAGGGCACGACCTTCAGCTGAGACGGAAAACATTTTAAGGGGCGACTCGAGCGTTCACTAAGAATGCTTTAGATACTACTAATTGAACTTAAATGAAGTAACAGAACTTTTGATTGATGGCTAGAAAAGGGAGGCTACCGGAATGAGTAACTTCTTAAATTATTCCATACCTTTGTGAACAATTAACTGTCAGTCACTACAAGCATCGAAGTCGTGGGTGCTCTCTAACTTTTGCACTGATCATAATATTACTAAATCGAAGTAGAAATTTCGGGGTAGCTGCAGTTCTTAAAATATTTATGGAGTCGAATGTCAAATAATGTGAATGAATTGTTTAAAAAAACATAGAACTGATAGGTATTTTAATAGATCCATCTCATTATACTGCTTCCTGTATTATTCAAATGTATATGTGCGTGCCTTTACAATAGTAGACTAAGTTCTATTGATAAATGATTATATGACAATAATAATTAATTACAATGAAAGCACAACAAACTGTCATAGACTGTCCAATTTTCAATTTTTAATTAGTATTCCTGTTCTATGTATTCATAACATGTGCGCCATGTGGTATTAAAACAAAAAGTGTCGTATTCGATAAGAACCACCTGTGATAATTCAAAAGCGCGCGAATTTTAGATAATCCAATATATATATAAAAATATATAGCTGCTTTAGCCCAGGTCGGATGAAATAACTTGTATTTAATTAAAAAGTTCTATCTGGGTGTTGATCTTGTTTCGGGATCCGATGCTGATCTCCCTCCGCTTATTGACCACGTCGACGTAACAAACACATACACACTAATCAATGAGCGAACAAATGCGCTAGTCAGCATCATGCGTATATGTAGTCTAAATAATTAATAAGTTATTTAATACGCGATGATGAACTTTGTTTATAAAGGAAGTACTATAAAAATGTCTCGACATCTGCCATTCTCACACATCACACATGATTTCCTTAAATATATGCAATTTTTTATTGATTTGTCTTAGTATTTATCTTATCGAACTGCGAAAGGAATCGCACACTATTTTTCAGATTAACTAATTAATTACCTTAAGCTTATTAAACTGAGAATTCGTTGTTTTTAATATATTTTAAAACACAACGTCTGTCTGTCTATGCGCTCGAGAATCATCGGTTTGTTTTACATGATTTTTACTTGAAACATATTATCTGGCTAAGTTTTAGTCTATTCTAGCTTTTGCTCACAGCTTCATTGGCGTGAACACAAAACGATTGTTTTACATTTTTATATGTTTGGTGACATGTAAAAATAATTTACAAAGTGAATTAAAATCAATATCAACCCAAGACAGGTATCGAGACCAAATGCAAGAGAAGACCGTTTTATCATAAAGTGATTGAAAGTTGTTATGTGTGATTTCGATATAAGAGTATGCATTTTTCTTAAATAATTCGATCGGCATTAAAACTGAGGCGAAACCGAGATCAGAAATGTCAGCGGTAACGAAATCTAGGTCTAAATTGAGAATGCGAACGATATAATAAATGTCAGCGTGATTGGTCAATATAAAAGATGAGGGAATTCGTCCTATATTAACGCCAGCGGAACCGTGAACGAAAACTAGTAACGATACAAAATACTTAATAACTTATCACAATGATATAGCGGATAGGTACATCAGACTAAATTATTATACTAAATTATTATTTTTACAAAAAAAGTATTACGTTTTAATCATTACGAGTGACGCCACGATTTATTTTGAATTCACAATTAATTGACAACGTAACTAGCTTTTGTTCGCAACTCTGTCCATGTAATTAAACAATCTTAAGCAAAATTTTATGTTTATAAGGCATCAATCTTAAGCTTGATTCTAATCCCATTGTTGTTATTATTGTTCCCTTTTTTGACCGCTGAGTTTAATACATATTTTTCTTCTATTTATTAGCTTAATATGTATATAAATAAGCAGACAGCGGCGGTTCATATTTTATGCAACGGCATCCACTATTGGTTTACCAAATTTTATGAAAAGCACCTAATCCGCTGTCAATTTCATGAAAATCGGCTATGAGAAAAAGGTATAAAAACAAAGAGTTGTATTTTACTTTGCAGTGTGTTATATCACTAAGTATTAATTATTTGTCGTCACTCATTGTTGAGTTACATGAAAACCATGAGAAAACAAAAAATTAAAAGTAGCCTCTGCACATCCCCGGGACGAGAGCTGTCTCCATAACAAACTTCATTAAAATCAGTTCAGCAACTTATCCAGTAAAAGGCAAACAGACGATGGTACGATTCAAATCTTATTGGCGGTGACTTTTCTAATTTTACCGTTCCAAAGTTGCAAGAACAGAATATTTGTACGAGAACTTCGGCGTCTGTCTCATCATAGCCCTTTTTACATTAGCCGATCGAATTCAATCAATGATCACCTCCAAACTATCTGAAGATGGTTTAACGAAATTCAGAAGCGATTAATAAAAATGTTTTCCGAACTTCTATGCGCGTGCTACGAAAACATGAAAACGCCATTAAAACGGCCAATGTTTCGTTTTTCGCATTTTTTTTTGTCACGCCTAAAACTCGCCCCGGTTTCGTGCCGGCGAACGTTTGGGCTTCTCGGGGATCGCACGTCACGTTCACGGCGTCGGGGACGACACGGCTCGGGAAATCGCCGTAGTTGACTGGACGTCCTCGTTGATCTATCAAATTGCGCTTAGCTCGACGTAGAACCGCTCAAGTATAATCGGATGGAATCTTTTCAGCGATAATATCGGATTAATTATATCCTCCGACTACGAAGTTTTTGGAGTTTATTTATCGTGTACTTGTGTCGCATTGCTTTATTTGAACGTAAATAAATTAAGCTTTTGATGAATTTAGTTATTTTTTTTATTATACACTCACGCCTATTTCCCAGAAGTGTGGGCAGACTTCGAATTTTTATACAGTACAATTTTTGTGTATCTGTTTTATTTCACTGACATCAATCGTTCTTTTCATGTAGCCTCATCTGTATCAAGTTATTAAAAGGTGTTAAAAGTTATTGCTGTTATTACCGTAAAACATAATTTAAGTAATATGTTTTATCAAATCATTATAAATAAATACGAATAAAAATGTATACATGCTTTTAGTATTATAAAAGATGTATTTATTTATCCTTTTTGTTTATTATATATGCTCCAAGATGTTTCATACATTGGCATATGTATTCAAGGAGTAAACTCCAATCGCGTGTAGTTTTTTGATACGGACACTGTTTCAAAATCATAGATTGAAAAATGAATATGTTATTTATTAATTATAGTTCGGCTTATGCACCAAACACCAATTATAAATAACAAAGAAATGTTAGTTTTGTCCGTTTATTTTCGCAGAAACAAATCCGAAATGTACGACCGCGATACTGTTGCAGTATTCGCCTAGATTTCAGCACTGAAAGTTTAACGGGGAACCACAGGCTAAACGTCAACCGGTTTATTTTCCGCGACTGGCCGGTCTGCGGCCGCGCAGACGGCGCCCCGCCGGCACTGCGCCGCGGCACGTTTGAACTCCCCCGAGATCGCATGTCACGCGCCGAATATTTCGTGTGTCGAGAACAATACCGCTCATCCGGCGCTCGGATAATGGCCCTCGTTAGGGTCGGCCGCGCGCCCGCCGGCGGCGGTGAACTTTCAGATTGCGCCTGACTCCCGTCGTATAAATTGATGCGACCTCGTGTCTATTATCCTGTATGTCCTGCAGGACCGTGCACGGTGGCCTGGACGTATCGCCTGACGAGGCCATGCAGAATTTCGTTTGGAGAACGGCAAACTAGAGAAAGCTTTTTAAAGATAAATCTACCTGACACTACCACGTTTGTTGATGGACATGGATACGATATTTTACGAGAGGGATCAATGCACAATATTATATTAAAATTCGTTATGCGTAAAACTGTTTTCATTGATTCTATCTGTTTGTTACTTAAGTTGAATATATTTATTATTCTTGATTTAAGGGTTTAGTTTCTTGGTATAAATTGGTATTGTTTCCTTTTTATGATACTCGAATCACCACATACAATAACTGAAATGTAAATGTTGAACGCGTTACATTTACATTAAAATATTCATAAAAGATTGTGCTTAGCTTTGTTCGCGGCTTTGCATGTGTATACATATATCTACTTAATATAAGTACCATCTTAAATCTTAAGTCCTTTCGATCTTGCTTTCGATTCCAGTCTCAGTTCAAAATCCAGTTCTGGTAATGTTGTTATTTAAAATCTATAACTTAAAAAATACTTATGTTTCTATAAGTTTGAGTGTATTAAATAATTTAAATGCAAAGAAATATTGATTATAATATTGATCTGCTCATTGTAATTTAAAAATTACATACATTCTAAATCTAGAAATCGATTTTACAGTACACGTGGAAAATTCACCATTAAAATAATAACTAAACCACTCGAAAATGTTATAAAAAAAAACCACTTAAAAAATTAAATTCTCAATTCTTCACCACTTTTAAGTTAAAATTCAGACTCTAGGTTCCGTTCCTGATGTTGTAAATGCTGACGAGTAAACGGCTTGTCGAGTAAAAAAAATATCATCTAAAAAGAATAAACAAAAGTTATAAAATAACTCTACGCAGTGAGAACACGAATCAAGAAGCATCCCAAAAAATACTTTGTACAGACCAAGTTGTTGACGGATTTATGAAAGGCCATTTTACGCACCTGAAGCCGGGAATTTGCATGAAATGTTTGATGAATGTCAATGAAGCTAAAGAGGTATGTAAAGGTGATACCGAGTGGTGATCTGCGATATCTGATTGCCTCTGCTATAAATAGACGTGAGCTAATTTATCACGTTCATTTCGCTTTGCATCAGCTGGAGGGGTGAGATTGAAAATGAAGGTTTGTGTAAAATATAAACTATGGAATGTCTGTTGTGGCGTCATGCAGCCGATATTGACACAAATTTGAAGCTGGAAAAGCGACCTATTCATGCTGTTTATGATTTGAGACCAATAACAACTCTAAGAGGAAAATTTAAGGAAATTAATGTATTAACTATAGCATCACAATACATATACGAAAACGTGTTACATGTCAAGAGAAATATAGAATAATTTAGAAAAATGAGCGACATTCGTAACATAAACACTAGACATAAAAACTTGCTGTTCATAAAGCACGTCTAAGCAAAGTTAGTAAGTCCTTTAAGGAGTAATGTGTGCGCTTTTATAATAAGATCCCAGCTGAAATTCAAAATTTGCCGTTTTATGAGTTTAAACGTTTCGTCAAAAGAAAGTTGAATGGCAAGGACTATTATATTATATTATACCGTGTCTGAACACGAGACAAAACATTAAAAGAATATTACCCGTTTTCCTTTATTCATTAATGTTGTTTTATCATAGTTTAAGTGATCATTTGTTATTCCGGGTATACCATACTGCTCGTATCTTAATGCAAAAAGATGGGACTAAACTCCTCGGCTATCAAGTTGCTTCATATTATTTATAAATTTCGACTAATTTATTAATTACTAGATACTTATGTTGATGAGTAAATAAATGGTAACCCTTAAGTTTCTTGCGCATTCTTCTCAAGGTGAATCAGCATTTGGAATCAATACCAATCAATCAATATCAATCAGTATCAATCACTATCAATCGATATAAATCAATACCAAGCAATATCAATCAATAAATATCTCGTGGTAATCTCGAAAAAGAATTGTGGTGAAATTAAATAAGAAAAGGTGATTAAGTTACTTTGAAGTGCAATTTAATCACCACGAAATAAATATGTTTTTAATTTTATTTATATTTGTTATAATATTATTTTAGGTATTCGTATCTCCAGCTAAGAACACAGAATTATGTGTTTTCATACTGCTGGAAAAATGACCTAAAAATAATATTTTTATATTATTTTTAGGGCAATTAAGAATGAAGTTTTAAATTACCCTTTTATCAATATTTAAATTTGTAATAATGTGGATCTCATTAGAGGATAAAAATTAAACATATGGCACTCGGGGACTGCCGTGGTAAAACTATTGCATAGCATTTTTTATCAACTTATGCAATTATAATTATTTATTTATTTATGCACTTTTTTTTCTTTGATATTAATTCAAGTTTTTCATCACTTTCTTCATTAATAAATGCACTTTGTTTGTTCATATTTAAAATACTTTATACACAAATTGTACGCGTATAGTTATTCACCAGCAACTGCTATTCACTGTTATACATAGGTACACCTATGTATAGATATATACCTACATGTATACTAACGGAGCACATGCGGTGAATGTGGCATTATAAAGATATGATAGATACCTATACACCTATATAATTTCTCACAAACAGCTGTTTACGTATTTGTCCGATTTCGGACCAGCTCATCTCGATCCGTGCGAGCTTCGTGGAGTCGTACCATATACATAAACGTTAAGCGAACGCTCGGCCGAGCTACATAGTAGGCGGAGTGGGGGGTGTTAGGTTTTATTTTCGTTACGGAATTTATTGACTCGGTCGCCACGCTCAAAGCCCGCAATAAAAGCTATGTAATAGCTTAACAAAAAAATGACAAAAATTTATATGATTAATGAATTTTTGAGAACATCCATTATATGCAATACAGCTGTGAGCACACATATATAAACAGATATACTATACATACGATAATAAATCTTAAGGTGCATTGTTTCCATAGCTAGCGTTATTCGCTACGTACGGGACTATAGTGAAATCTTTTTTGCCGCATGTAGAGGAAACATCCGCTCAATTTACTCTACGAGACATCACATAAGTCACATAGCAATATTTGCAAGGGGAAATTCCGACACATAAGGCGCCGATTGACAGGCGTCCTTCGGCCCCCGGCCGTATTTGTTTTCGCCGTAGCGATCGGTAAAAAGCTGCGAGCTCACGGATTGAAAGCGCTAGCCGCTCGGCGAAAGCTCGCGTTGTTTGCCGCAATCTTTTCCTCTCCGATTCCCGGATCGGGGGCTAACAACTGTGACGCGTATGGGGATGTTGCGTGAAATATAATACTCCCGGCCTTCCGGTCTGTTTTAAGCGTTGCGACCACTTCCGTACACGTACCGAGTTATGGATCGCTTGTCTCTGAACGAAAGCTGCTAATGTGAATTGTTTGTTCGGGAAAAAGTTGTTTTTTCTTTTTTTTTTTGTAATATAAATTACGTTTCGTTTTACGTTCGTAGCGTCCGTTTGCGTTAACGGTGTGTGTGGATGTGTTATTTATTCGTTCATAATAATTTTATTACTATGCGCTCGCATGTTTTCACTCTATTGTATTTACATAAGTGTATTCGTATTGGGCTATTTGGCTATGAAATTTTCTAATATACTGAAATCTTTTGAATATATTTTGTACAAAACGGGTTTGTGTGTAATATCAACGGTGCATATTCAAGAACGCTTTGTCTTGATTTAGATTTTCTCTTTTTATATAACATCATGCAAAATTAATTGATTATACAAAAAAAATGCTGTGCCGCATTTGGAAAATTAAAATAATTAATAGAAAAATAAAAAAAATTCTTGACATGAATTGTATTGGAGATGCTCTGTACATAATTATGTTGTTAACGGTTTTATAATAAGTCGCTGCAATATGAATGTGACAATTTTAAATTCTTCAAAGTTTAAATATACACCCTATTATTATATTTCCTCAACATCTTATATAAGACAGCAGATATTTTTTTGTCGCTAAAGAAAGGTGTTAAGTGATAGTGCACTGGATACGAAATCCACAAATACGTCTATCGAGAACGTAACTTGGACAAATTTCTATACAAATAAATAAAATGTAAGCAAATCTGTATGTGATAAAAGCTCTGTAATTTTAGTATTTTAAAGCATGAAAATATCATAAAGTATGTCATGTTTTAGAATACTTACCCAGAATTTATAGTTTTTTCTTAACACAAGGTGCATATAATTAGAACATTCAAATACATTGTCATTGATGCATTGATTATGTTGCCTTGGGAGCTCTAAAAAGAGATTTGTAAACGACATAGTACAATTAGCAGGACAGGCTAGGTGCACAGAGAACTAGACAAAAATAAATGACGTGAGATGAAGATACCCAGAACCCAGAAAGAGTTCGTAACATATAAACTACTAATAACTGTGCTAACACAGATACGATAAGATGAGCATAAGAGAATATTAGCACAATTAATAAATTTAGAAGTTATGTTATAGAAATAAAGGATCTTAATAAAATATTAATAAAAACATTACATTAATTTTAATATATAGATAATATTTATGGCAAATTACCTCTCAACAGGATTTAAATGTAAAGTAAATGTGTACCGTAGAAAGAAAAATTATAAATCTTCTTCTTCAGATGCAGATTATTGATTTTAATTGATCAAAATAATTACAAACTCGAAGACAAGTTTGTTATTTGTTGTTAATTTTCAATGACTAATTTAAATTTGGTTCTATGTCTTTACCATTTGTAAGTTACTTAACATCCGGAGAACGTGAATATTCCATTTCCTAGGTACTGCGTAAAGTTTACGCTTCTAAATTAGTAAAATAATCTTTAAAAAAAATTTGGTTGTAAGAATATTATATAAAAGGACATTGAATGCATGATGGGATAAAATCAAGTAATAATCGCGAGAGAAACGGACGCAACGAGCAATATCTGATGTTATTTCGACGTCAACGCGAGGAAGCGAGACTGCGACGAGATCGAACCTGAAGCGAAACCATATCTGGAACCGAATTCGTGATTGAAATATCAATCAGGATACGAAGAGAGATCAGATCATGTCTTAGTCCGGAACGGTTGATAATAATTTAGCACGGTTAGCAATCGGAACTAGAGGATTGTAAGTCAGAAGCGCGATTTTCAGCGGCTTGTGGTCAAGTGTAAGTTTAGGATGCGACAGCTTTGGGACGCTGCTGAAACCGCTTCGCTCACTCTGCACCAGATATCGTAATACCTTTGCATGGCCCACGAAATCCTCTTTCTAACGATCGCCGTGTTTTACGTTTCCAACTGTCTCCAGCATGGGCCGATGCCGACAAATTGAATTTTTATACAGTTCTTGGTTACTTTTATTAATAATTTCTCTCCAAATCACATTTTATTAGATATGTGGTAATAAACTCTATAAATACATGAAAAATGAAAGCGTTGTCATGTGTTAGTCGTGAGTTACACTGAATAGAAAAAAACGAGAGTGCTGATTTCAGTCAATTTGTGCAGTGCTGTGTCCCTGCTCGACCCCTAAGGCCGAAAACTCAAGGCCGTAACAGTGAACTGACTATAGCTAAATAACGACTTTAAATTTACGTTTCTAAGACTTGAA
Source organism: Eumeta japonica (assembly GCA_005406025.1). Classification (NCBI taxonomy): domain Eukaryota; kingdom Metazoa; phylum Arthropoda; class Insecta; order Lepidoptera; family Psychidae; genus Eumeta; species Eumeta japonica. Next base: position 37,537 of record BGZK01001331.1, read on the forward strand.
GTTATAATTGTTAAGGTAAAATTGTATAATTTCTTTTCTGGGCTGGTGCACGCATGTCTCGTTTTACGTCAAAAGACGTAAGCGGCAGATTTTTTATAATCGCACGCCTGTATTTCAAAAGGGCAGACAGAGACCACACACAGGTATTTGCATGGTATACAACTTTTGCACATCTCTCTAGTTTCGTCGATATCCGTCAATCGCTTTTTACAAGTTTATAAGTACGCGTGCCACAAATTTATGCCTTCTATGATATGCCACCGATTTAGTCTGCACAAGATTTTCTTAATTATCTCTTATCAAATCCTACCACAACAAAGATTTATTTAGTAGATTTTTCTCATCAGTTTAAATTCATTAATTGTTGAAAGATGACCAACCCACGAAGAACGTTCCATCAATTTCTATCGTTAATCTATTTTTCAAAAAGATTCCACGCACACTACACTAGAATTGCATCGTCACTACAATTATTGCTGAACACACAATTCAAATACAGAATTTTAGCAGTGCTTACGAAATTTAATGAGATAAATGAAAAAATAAAGAAATGAACTCAATAAGGAAACTTTGTTACTTTCTGAAGACACTTTTTAGATATTTACATAAACTGATAGAATTGATAATTTACGACTTTCTAAATTTGCAACATTACAAATAACACCTCTAAAAATCGACATGCAACACGAAATTCTAGTTGTCATTAACGGTGTTTAGCAAAAGTAGAATTTATTTCCTCATCAAGGCCGGGTTGCGTATGCGAAGATTCCCAACAAGCCTCGACACGCGAGGAAAGACGCGGCGCCTGCGGTCCGTTCGTGATTTCTTAGAAAGCGCCGCACGCGGCGGGACCGAGTTAAATAAAGTGCTCTGCAACTTCGGCGCCCGCGCCGAGGCTCTCGTCTCGAGTTATGCGCCGTCAACGTACCGGCCCCCTAACGAGATCAACTCGGCGACGTCGCACTTCCGTAACTCCCACGTTCCCGATACGTGAACAAACAACCGCTTCCGTTCGTTTCGTTTTTGATTTCGCGCTTGGGCGCGAAACGTTTGTTCCGTAGGCCGCCGTCAAAACTTCGCCAGCCAGCTTTCGCTCGCGTGTCCAATATTATTTGATGACGAATGAAAAAAAAAATCTAACTTTGAAAATTCGCTTTTTATAGGTTACGTTCATGTAAAGGTTACGGTGTTTTTGACTTATGAATATAAGATTTCCACGTTGGTTCTTTTTCGAGGTTGCTTATTCAAATCTTTTGTCTTATGTGTATAAGACAACGATTTTTAAATTGAGCCTACTGTACGCAAATTACTGATAGATGAACCGTGAAATCAAATGCTAAGAAAAAGTGGACTTTGTAATAAAGGGCATCTTATAGTGATGCTTGGAGTGTACGCTTCCATTTTTGATTGTTTTATTTTTAACGCAGATAAGCTAAGCTTTCGCTGAATTTGATGTCAAAAGTTATTAGGTACTATTGTTACCAGTAATTTAATTTGGTGTTTTAGTTCTGTTACATATGTATGTAAGGAAATATTTAAAAAAAAATAAACGTGTGGCACTCGGGAACTGCCGCGGTAAAGCTATTGCATAGCGGTTTTTATCAACTTATGCAATTATAATTATTTATTTATATATGCAGTATTTTTTTTCTTCGATATTAATTCAAGTTTTTCATCACTTTCTTCATGAATAAGTGCTCTTTCTTTATTCATATTTAAAACACTTTATACACAAATTTTACGCGTATAGCTATTCACCAGCAACTGCTATTTACTGTTGTACATGGGTACACCTATGAATACATATATATCTTCATGTATATTTACAGGGCACATGCGGTGAGTGTGGCATTATAAGGATATGATAGATACCTATACACCTATATACTTTCTAACAAACAGCTGCTTACATATTCGTCCGATTTCGGAGCAGCTCGTCTCGATCCGTGCGAGCTTCGTAGAGTCGTACCATATACATACACGTTAAGCGAACGCTCGCCCGAGCTACTTGGTAGGCGGAGTGAGGGTGTTAGGTTTTATTTTCGTTACGGATTTTCTTGATTCGGTCGCCGCGCTCAAAGTCCGCGATAAAGCTATGCAATAGCTTAAAATTAAAAGCATGTGTGTGTTTTTAATATATTTTTAAATATTTAATTATTTTTATCAAATACATTAACATTAAAATAACAAACAAATACCGTTCGAAAACGATAAAAAGCATTTTAGAATTTACACTTTTGCTGGCACGTAAAATCCCACATCTACTTATTTACATAGGAAAGTTCGTCTTTTTCAAGCCCGTAGTTCCTTTCACCACACAATTGTCGATGTTAAAGATTTATGCGATTCTCTAAACTTCTCCTACCTGCGACTCGACTGAATACTTTCCCCGTCTTGAAAGTTTCATGAAAAAACGCCATACCTACAAAAGTGCGGAGGGCTTCTGTACGAAAATTACGTAATATGATTTGACGAGAGTATTTCAGAAGACGACCGTAACGACATTCAATCATATTCGAGGAGTCGCGGAAAGGTTACATGATGTAGTAATAAATTCGATTACGGGCACGTCAGTGACGGACAGAATAGTTGTTATACAGAATTTTCAGGAACCGGACGACGCTCAGTAAGGGAGCAACGCTTTTATCCGATTGATTTAGGAAAAAAATAATGACAATAACAGTAACAATAAAAATGTTTATTTTCATTAACTTAGTCTAGGTTCCGGTTTACGTTGTATGCACACTCCTTTGAAGTATCCTAGGAGGCCCTACTCTTCCAATATCCATTTAAGTTCAAAATTGAGTACTGAGTAAAACAAAATCAGAAAAATATAATTAGTTATTATATTACCTTTACTAACTAACGTAAAATTAACTTATGGTGAGATGGTGATTGTCTGCAAAAACAGACACGCACGAATGATAATGAGATCTTAGTAATTTCTACGGATCCTTAGTATTATAAAGCACAACTGTGCTGTGTAAATACACAGCATCACCTTGAGTAGAATCTTATATATAAATGTAGACTGCAATAGAATTTAGAAATTACTTTATGGATATAAGTCACGCATTAGAATTTTAGCCTTAGAAGTACTTGTCGTTTCCGATTGGTAATAAGCCAATAAAATGAAACAAAATTTTACATATGTAATTTGTTACTATTAAAATTTAACAAAATACTTTCAATATTACTTGTAATAAAGATTACCTCTAAGTTTTTTTTTCTGAGTGAAATAAACCTTTAAGACGGAAATCGCAATCTATTATTATCTTCTATGAAATTAGTTAAGAAAAAGATATATCCAATTCATAAAACCATATAAAGCACAACATTTTCTTTACTTTATTCTATGAATACTTTAACTTATTTTAATAAATAGATTATAATTACATGTAAAAAATGTTAATTTTAATGACTACAATTTAATTTTAATGACACGAAAAATGTTTTTTTTTGTTTTGTTTTTTTTTTTTCATTTGAATTTTAAGTTTGAATTTTATTTATTTTTCACGTCACTGGTAACTACTACTATAAATGATGTACCGAAGTCTGATCAGGAATAAAACTTAATAGATTGGATATTCAATTTATATATTTTCCGTCACATATTTCACAAAAATTTCTATACACTCACGTATTCTTAATATCTATTCACTCTTTTATCAAGGCTGCCATCTTGTCAAAACTTTCGTCTAAACGAAGATTGATCGAATTGGATGCAAGAACAAATGTTAAAATACAAAAAAATATTCATTCATGCAATGATGATTATAACATACACTACAAAGATAAAAATAAACTAGTAATGCTTTATAAATGCGATAACAACATATTTTTTGTAGCGTCTTTAGTATTTTGCAATCATTTTGACAATTATATGTTGGATTTTCCAAAAAATAAATCTTGCTAATATATTCAAAATATAACTTTTAATTTTTTATAAGCAGTGGCTTCCTAGATTTAATATAAACTTGTCATGAGTTCCTCCTTTTATACAACACCAATTAAAAATAATATTTTTTAATAACATATTTTCAAAAAAGGATTAATTAGATTTGAAATATGGATGTTTTCCAACTTCCGTCCTAAATATGGAAAAAGGTAAATGAAAACGGTTACCCTTAATTACTTTCTAACAATACAATAACTGCAAGTGAGTACTATAGATTAGAAGTCAACTGTTTTACTAAAACACAGTTGAAATCACCAAGCAAATACGTGCCGTTGAGATGAAATCTGCAGATTAAAAGAACAAATCGATTTGGTCTAGATATTAGACGATAACTAATAATAATTAGTATTGCATGAATTAAATTACAGTTTTAAGAGCTTTACGACTAAAAATATATTCGATATATAGGTATACTCTAATTAAGTGGCATGTGGTCCATCTATTAAATGGCAATGTCTACAGTTAGAATATGGAACACTTTGAAAAGTTCCATTATCCAGGTTTCGTATCTTACACATTTATTGTATAAAAAAAATTGGGTCAGTTTTTGGAAACTGGCGCCATTTTTAACTTATAATACCAATTTAACTCCCATGAAAACTGTCAAAATATTATATACCTCATCAGAAGCACATACGACATGGATCACATCATTTGACAATATTCATTCCAATGTATGAAGCCTCACACGGAAATTAGAGCGCGAATTATTGGGCCAATCAACAAAATAATCACAGCGGATGTATTTATTCATGACGTAATAATAAAAGGAAAAGCACATAATCGCCGAGCGAATCGGCGGCCTCCGCGCCACGGAATATTACATCCCCCCTCAATTTAGGCGGGGAGGCGGTCAGTAAATCACGAATTTCCTGTCTCGCGATAACGTAATGCGCCGTAATTGATTACTCTGCACCTTTCTACTATGGGATTGTACCATAGATAAGCTCACGTGTTGCCCAGCTGGGATATTTATTATGGACGATCAGAGAATGGGTACATCGAATGCGAAAATGATTGGATAAGCCAACTTTAACTAGTAGCCAAGTCGCAGCAGAGAAAACGTACATTTCTGAGATTTCGCGTATGGTTTCCGGCTTAGATGTGATTTGTAAATATATTTAGCCGAATCTGAGACTGATTTTTTGAGAAATTGTTGTTTTTACACTCATAGCTAGCACAAAAATAGTAATTGTTGCCTAGCACAAGAATTGAGTCCATATAAATATGTTACTATTAGTTTATTAGTTGTGTGGTTAAATAAATTACACTCCTGGCTAAAGTATGATTTCACTATAATGCTATGGGTATATTTACAGATAATATAGAAATTAAAGAAATATGTGTTTTTTAATACAAATACAAATCACAACACAAATTGATAACAATATTTCTATGCAGTTCATAGTACTGGCAATGCATCGTAACTCTGACCTTAATAATATCTCTCGGGATCATGTAGATGAGTGTCGAAACTAATTTTTGTCTAAAATTCAATCATTCTTAGAACAAAGTAGGAAATGAGATAGAATTAACTTTGTCCAGTTTAACTCCACAAAAAAACAACTGTGATTTTACAACTAAAAAACATATCCGAATCGTTTAATTCTGTGGTTATTTGAAAAGCAGAGTAAAGTTGAACTTTAAAAAGGTCGGAATACTCAATAGAGAACGATAGTACTTCAAGCTTTTCGAATCGTCGACGACAATCATTTTAGCCGTAATACATGATGTCTGGCACGTATTTGCCTATGACGATACACGTTACTTGGGTACGTTTTAAAATGAGCACTGTTATTTTTAGGAGTGCGCTGTACAACCGCCAAAAAACATAGAACCCTTATAAGATTACTCTCGCGTCTGTCTGCTCGTTTGTGAGAGCTTATTTTATTCGATTTTTTAACGTCCTATTGAACGAAAAAATGAGCGATTTGGTTTGGTTTGGTTTGCTTTGGCGAACAAGCCTTACACTAGTCGCTTATGATGTATAACATCTGATGTCTCACCTTTAACGTCATTGAAAAATATTGAAAACGAAAACGAATTCGAAATTCTAGTATTTGAAACGAAAAATGATATTTTTAATGAAAATTCTGTATTATTTATTTAATGTTAGGAGTAATTTATTTAACGTTAGGGGTAAGGCTTTTTTATTGAAGTCAGTTATTTTAGTTAAATTTGAGGGAGAGCGGAGACAATAGACTAATGATAACCGAAATACGAGACATGCACTTGTGATTTCATAAAATTTAAAACCCTTGAAAATTGCTTTCAATAAACAGTATTACTGTTAGTTGTCGAAACATTTCCATTTGTGTTCATTTCGAGCTTGACTTCATTTTTTAAAAAAGCTATTAGCGGTTCAGTTTCTAGTGAACTAAAGTTTATGTTAAAATTACCACTGAACATTAAGGAACAGAGTAAAAGTTTTTTTTTTTTTTTTAACGAAAACCATCCTTGATACATGGTAAAACTACAAAGTACAGGAAATCTGTTATTTTTTGTAATTATAACACTAAAAAATTTTCATTTGATAAGATCGTACTTCGTACATGAGCCAAAAAGATTGTATAAATATATATGATTTAAAACGGTTGGTGACACCGGCTGACAGTACTAACCTTTCGGAAAATGTTCTGGTATCACCTGACGACCAACTTTATCACCGCGCGCGCTCATTGGTCAAATCAAATAGCGTGCGCTTCATCGGCTTCGAGTTACTCGCTTCCGTCCCTTTTCATAAAATCGCTTACACAGATTGCAGGAAAGCGAGGGGAAAGATGTTCCACATCAAAATATAGGAAAATCAACCGTTCTGTGATCTAAGTAATTTCCGACATCACTGAACCCAAAGTTTTAAACAAAAGAAACAATATAGGTCAACACTTGATGTGTAGCTGGTAAACTTAAGGGAAAATCGTGAGTTCTTAAATTTCCCCTGGAAACGTAGAATAGTCGCGAAGGGAAAATTCAGTATATAAAATGTGTTGTTTAATTTTGCGGAAGGCTAATGTGATGATTTACAATACGGAACCCTCACCACGCGAACGAGACTCACACTTGATCGATTTTTTTCATACAGTCTTAGACTGGGACGAAATACAATCTCAGCGTTAACGACACTGACAAGTGGCTCGTAACTGTAACAATATTAAAATTCAAAAAGAAAGAAAACGTTACAATTTCAAAACGGACCCATTTCTCATCGTAATCGATACGCTGTTTATACAGGGCACGTCCCTCGAGAAATTTATATCGTACGCGTCATAAAACAGATTTTAAAAGACGACACACACGCTCCCATACTTTAGGACCGGCACAAACGTCGCCAGGGCCCGGCTGCGCCCGTGGCTTCCCCTAGCCCCCCGCCCCGGCCCGCGCCCCGAGCAGTAAAACGATCTCTTTGAGTGATTACTACGAATATAAATAACCGAGATCCCGGAGGCCGACTTCAAACCAACAGGTTCCGCCATCGGATAGGACCCGTATCGGATACGGACCCGATATTTATTCTGTATCGTGCGCGATGCGGTCTGGCGATGCTCAAACTTTACTCATTACTATTTTAGAGTCGTATATTTGTTGCCAAATGTACACGGAGAGATAGTCGATCTGATTCGACTCGAGACCGAGGGAATTTAGGAATTTCGTACTTTAAGTCGGTTACTAGCATTAAAGCGCGCTAGTTCGTAACTCAACTAATTTAAATTAATTAAAGAAATAAAAATGATATATGAAAAATATCTGTAGCATACGAAGGCGCTGACCGCCGCCGTTTGCGATATTACGACCTGACAGCACATTCATACAGGAGCGTAGGTACTATTTTTTTTCCTGAATAAATATCAATTATACTAAAAACCTTCAAATGTAGTCTCCAGGATGTCGATCCAGATCTAGATCAAAAATTGAATCATACGAGCCGAGTCACACATAATGCCTGGATTTTTTATATAAAAGCGACTTATTGCATATCCCTGAACCATGTTGACAATTATAAACGAAATCTCTGTTGATTTTACTGAACAAACGGGACACTAATGTCATTTTTTATATGTAATCATATAAAGGACTAGATGTCACAGCAAATCTGTATGCGAGGACATAAAATTAATTTTCTCTTCTTTAACTTCAATAGATCTCACTGCTCATGATACCGATCACGATCCTACTTTTGATTTGAATTCCAGTTCTGCTATTAGTTCCCCACCTGCTCCACTTTCCAAGTCTGATTTCCATCTCCATGTTGCTTGCAATCCCGAACCCATTCTCGTTCTCGATTCAGAACGCAGTTTTGCCTATATTTCTGATTCTAGTCTCCCTTTCTATTCTGACTCCAAGCACGTTGTCGATTTCGATCCCAGTATTATTCTACTTATCCACCAAATTTATACTGATCCATTTGACTATTTATATTGAATTGTCTCGTAAACTACATATTTATAATATTTTAATTGCTAGTTCAACGAACAGTTTGTCGATCTACAAAGACTTTTTATTAGTCTTTCGTCTCGTACAATGTGAATTATACGCCTGTATTTGGTCTATTTAACAGGCATATATTTATGTAATACCTAGCAAAACAATAATTTATAAATGTGTCTAACATTGAAAATACATTCTTTAAATATCTTATCTATATATGAGAAGTTAATAAGCATTGTAAAGATAATACTTACAATATACATTATAACTTGTAATACACATTCCTTGAACTTCATCCTTATACGTTTGTGCCTAAAGCCCCATACAACCTTGCGTGGGCATTTTTTAATTTCGTATAACAATCGAAAATACAGCTTTCGAAAAACCTCATGATTGACCAATGAGGGATGTTACTTTTACGAAATATTAGTCTCACATAGATGGGTATTGTATGTATAAGATTATACTTAATGCTTATTTTAAATGAAATATTATCCTTTTTTTATTTTTACTCTACCATATTGTGCCCAACTTAACTATAGCGCAAAAATGGGCCAGCGTACGGTGAAATACTTATACTCTCAGAGACTACGGACGCAAAGTAGTAGCTTCTACTGTTGCCTTTCGTCGAGCGAGCTAGAGTACCAGTGGCTCATTCTCCCTCTCTCCCTTCATCAGATATTGTATTCCTTCACAAAAGGTGACTGTGACTTACTACTACTGCCTGATGGCTCTCTTGCTCAATTGACTCTCTGATATGGCACGCAAAAAATCCTACAAAGACAATGAATTATAATTATTATTAAGTGTATGTAAGCATAACATGGGTTACCGACATCACATCGATTCACGTGAGCATCTTCTATAATAATTGAAACCTTAACAGTAACGTTTTAAAACTTGCTAAAGGCTAAAAACCAACCAAGTGTGAGTTATTGTAGCACATTGACTGTTCTGTACTACCACAAATGTATTATTTGTGCGTACTTACCAATAAAATTGTTTTTTTATTCAATTGGGGATTTTTAGAGCATACCCAACTCACAGTTGACCAGATTTAAATATATTAAGAGTTTGCACTATATTAACGGCAAATTTGATTCTAGTTAGTATGCATTATCCTTTTCAAAAAAGAGAAAATTTGAAAAAAATTCAAAATATGAGACTATATTTTTTTTTATTTATTAAGATATCTGCCATAGTGACATATATTGTGTGATAGTTTCAATTGAATATTGGGATTCAAACGTTGCAACTTATTAAAAATAGGACAAAGAGACCGACGGATAGATGGTATATGCTTGGTAATACAATCCCATTGGCATCGCTTAGGCACGAATGACAAAAATAAAATTTACCGAGATGTCACAAATCAGACCCTACTCAGAATATAACGTCATGAAAAATTAGTTCGTGACAACCGTTTTCAAGATATATTGGACCGAACAAATGCGTAAAGAACAAATATACAAAAGTTTTCGTTAAAGGTAAAATAGGCTTTATACACGATCGTATTTCAGTGAGTGTACATGGTCTTTCACTGAAACTTTCGCTATATAATTTGTTTTTGTCTTTACGTTTTTTACCTTCCTCTTATATCGCATCGTCGTATGTAGTTGATATAACAATTCCTTAGAGAATTGTTACGTTTAATTTCTAATTTCTAATTGAAAATATTTTATTTCTATAATTTGACAGCATTTTAAAGACATGGTAATTTAATAATATATTACCTTGTAAAATCTTTTTAGGAATGTATACAAAAATACGTAGATAACATAATAGTAAGTTCGCGATTTTCCTCAATATTTCCATTAGAAATATAGATAGTTGTACTTAACAAATTACAGAAAATTGTTTATTCTCGATTCAGCCAATAATTAAAACATTCTAATGTAATTGGCATTTTATTCATGCCTTAATTCTAACGACCGATTGATTCATATTACCGACGTCTAATTACATCGACTTTTGTATCGCAATCTATACGAAAGGACTACTATGTCTGTGTGGTTAACTCTTTGTATTTGAATCAAGGGATATCGAGAAAGAGACCTGTTTTAAAAGACAACACTAAGCCGTCGGCCTTTCAAGTTGTTACCGAAGCGATGCCAACAGCATATTTATCAACCCCTAATTTATACTGGAGCAGTGTATCGAGGAATTTACACCCAAGCTTAATCTGAATTAAAAGATTGTGCAAAGTAATGTGCTCGTAGTGAGGTGATAAAATCCTGACAGTGAGGATTCGCAAATCTTAATTTATTATTCAATTGTTGAATAATTGTATTTCCCAACTAAACTAAGCTTAATCAAATCGCAATTTGTGTTAACAAACAACATTAATCGCGATTAATGTAAACAAAAAGGTTTATTGAAATACATTTTTATTATTTTTAAGCGAATTTCATGGTATTTATATAGAAAATGCAAAACAATAAATGAAATGTAATTGACAGATAACTTCCAAAGTGGCATACAAGTAAATTACATCGACTGCTACCACTATATATAGTTTATTTTTATTATTTAGATTTTCCAATTCAGTGACTATATTAATTCTTAGATTAAGAATTAAATAATATGAGATAACTGGCTGTGACAATATTTGATAATAGTCGTTTACAAACATTACTCCATATTAATCGTGTAATCCATGATTATACGAAAAACGTTTCGCCGAGTCTGACTACGATATTTTTTCGAATCTATCAAATTTAGGTGGGTTTAACTGAAAATCCCTAGAAAATCAAAAACTGAACAAACTCTCAAGTTATTTATAATATTTTTTTTGAAAATAGTGTTCCTTAAGATCAATAAATCTCTGTATTTGATGGAACCACTGAGAGAAACACTTGGCCACTTGCACTTAGTAGATGTTTCGAGGGTCTTTTCATAGGCAGCCACTGCTTCCTCGGCGTTTGTAAACCACTTTCCTCGATGTTTTATTTTTCCTTTTATTTTAGCAAATAAATAAAAATCGCATAGCGCGATGTCAGAGCTCTAAAGAGAGTAAGCCAGTATTTTTGGACCTACCATTCCCAAATTGTCACTTGATATTCTAGAAATATATGGTGAGGTTTTGTCATGATGAGGAAGAATGCTAATGCGAGGTCGTTTTTTTGCGAACTTTTTCCGAAACAAGAGGCAAACTATTGTTAGTATTGATATACTAAGAATAGTTTGTTTCTTGTTTCGGAAAAAGATATGATATACTGATGTATGCAACAATTCTTTTTTTTTATTTTGTAAAACAATTGTTGCATAATAACCAATTATTCCGAAAAAATAGTCCACCATCTTTTCTTTCAGCGGTTCGACCTTGTTTTATTTTAGTAGGTTATTCCTCGAAAGGAGACATTAACTGAGCAGACTGTCTCCGATTTGGTTTCGGTGATGTTGTCTTCGTCGTAGCCATAGAAGGAGGTCCTTTATGCAGATTGTCAATCAAATTTGAACTTATGAAGCCAGTTACAAACAGTAGCAAGGAATGGAGCTACATCAAGAAATGCCAACTGAAGTTTGTTATAACTTTCTTGTTGGTTTAAGTGGCAACGAGATTCATGCATGAAAATGTTCTCGCATTAAATTCACATTGACGTTAGACAAACAATTTTCTTTTCGCCATCAATTTGTAAAAAACAAATGGCAGAAGAATACAACACACAATAAATTTCATAAAAAGTTCTTATTTTTTAATTTAATTATATTTTTTATTTTACAGTTTCTTCTTTAAAAAAAATAAATTTAACATACGTATAAACATTCTTAGATCGAATTAGATTTTTTCTTGGGTAATTAAAAATTTTTTGTGTTGATAGTTGTCAGCGTTTTGGTTGTGTCAAGTTCTAATCAGCTTATTGTTGAATCATCAGAGTCTCCAACATTTATTTTATTTCAGGTTAAGGGATTTGCACCTCGACTCGTCTATTCTTGATCCAACGCAGATTGATTCGTGCTAACGACCGTTGACACCAATACGGCGCGTGCGTCCTAGATGGACGGATAATGCAATGTAACATAAAAAAAAAAAAATTAATTGGTCGATTCCTCCGCATCGAATCCGACAGCTTCTAGTTTGAAGGCAACGCTTTTAACCGTTGAGACACCATCGTTATATCGTATTTTAAAGTTTCAAATTTAAGGACCCTGCCTCTGGAGAATAGTCCGAAATGTATCCATTCAAATTCCAGGCGAACCTATTCTAAACGCAGCTCTTCTTTTTTTTTTTCAAATAGAATTCGACGCACCCGCGGTTCGGGTTTTTCTTTGAGGCGCCTTTTTCGTATCGGTATTAACGAAAAATACCCATTTTTTATTCGTAATCGCACCCCGGCGCCAAACGAGAGCAGCAACGGGGAGCTGCGAGCAATCGTCTGCAGGTCCCTGTACTCGCGTTCGAATAAAAAGTTCTTTTATTCGAGTACAACGTTTCTTAAAGCGTCTTTTTTTATGGAAGCGTGATGTCTAACTATATAATTGATATTTGCTGGGGGTAATAAAATTTTCAAAAATTCATAGTTGCATATTTAATTCGTGGATATCGATTCACATGCTTTATAATATATACATTTCACAATAATTTTTTGTCACAATGCACGATCGGCTCGAACGTGTATAACACCTTCAAAGCTCGCGTGTATCTCGGAGTATCGTCAATATCTACTGTGTGGTGCAGTGACGCCTTGAATTGTTAATCTATAGTTGTCGCTGTTGAGTTTGTTTGATTGCTTACGTAAAATCTTTAGCCTTTTGTCCTATTGTTCCTAATAAATTAAAGTCATACTCCTGTATTAAGATTTAGGTATCTCTGTTATCTATCTGCCTGTCGATAAGACATAGCAGCATTTCTTGTAATAAATATCCACTTAGAATGACAGTTTTAGTGTAATAGTTAAAAAAATATTTAAATTATATTTAGTATTAGGTGGATTTCAATGTTTAGATTGTTTAAGAAAGATGTATTTTTAGTGTAATTATTGTGTTTTGGAGTGGCAAATATTTTTGGTTTTGCATAGGGCGAGAGCGCGTAATTAAAATTACTATATTCACCACTCTTTATTTTTTTTGAAGTGAAAATATCTTTAGCACCGTTGTGATTTGAAACTCGATGTAACGAAAAAGCGACAGTGAACAGAGACAACCATATACATCTATAGGATCTAGCGTGCGAGAGAATGAGATAGAATATGAGATGAAATAGAATGTCTGCGAGAGAATGAGATAAAATACGACATAAGATAAAATGCGAGAGAAAGAGGTATGTGTACTTATGTGCACCTGCTTATTTTACCTGTTCAAATTGAAAACATTAAACTTGAATAATAAAATGTAAAATAACTTTTGCATTTGGTACCAATATTATAATAAATATGCTATATAATCAATTTAGTCCTGACACTGTATCGTCTCATGTTGTTGCAGTTTAATTTTCTGAAGGTTTCACTTCTGATGTTTTTTTATATAAAAGTAAAAAATGTGTCCGTATGTTTTTTTGAACACATTATTGCTCAATTGGACTGTTTATGTGGACAAGTACACCAGCGAATTCAATATACAGTTTAGATTAGATAATTCTGAACGATTCTTGAGCACAATGCAACAGATAGCCCCGAGGGATCAAATTGTTTGTACCTCTAGACCTCCGAGCAGAACGGCGCTTCGGTTCCTTCCCCGTCTTCACAAGCAACTCGGGATGCTTATGTATGCCTATGTGCTTAATTAAACGTAGCGGACGTGTTCATGTTCAGCGCGATTGGCCGAATGCTAAGTCGCGGCATTGAAGTGACGTGCGGAGAGTAGTATGGGAAAGAATGGACATTGGACATGTGAGCTGGATGAAAAAGACAAACACGGTGACTTGGCTTATACATTTTTAGATACGTCTGAAAATATGTAAAATTTCGTTCCCTTATCATTAAAGCTAATAAACTAATTGACTATAATAAATTTCTGTTCATTTAAAATAAGTCGTATATAGTTTTCAAAAAATACAAGTAGACTTCTTTCTTAGGAAAAACACACTAAAACGTAAATAAAAGTCAAAGATTACTTATGAAATCTCAAGTCGTCAAAATCGCTCAACGGAACTGATCACCTCAATACAACCGGCGAGTGCATCGAGCAAACGTCCAACAAAACAAACAGACGACGGCGACGAGCCGGCCGAACTGACGTTTCATTCACTAACGTCTAAAACAATAAGCGCACTCATCCCTCGAAAACGCTTTTTTATTTCCTCTTAAGCTGTAACTGCACACTTTACAGACAGATGCGCCGCCACGTGCGCTCTATTAGGCCCGCTGCTCCGCTATGAGATACGACCATCTGCTGATATAAATAGATCTTCCCTTAATGACCCGTTGTTGAGAAGATAGAGGGATTACGCCCGCCGCGTATAACATTGTAAATATTCCCCGTTCCTCGGAAGCTTTTAGTGGGATTTCTTAGCTTAAAAGTTTACGTATGGGACGGTTCGATTCCGCGTACCCGATGTTTTGACGGTTTGTTAACGCTCGTCATACATCAAAGGTGTGAAGAAGTGCGGTGTTAGTTAAGCATATTAAATAGACATATTTCAGCACAGGACTTTGGTTTTAGTGGTACTTTATGTCAGATATTATAACAAGGATTTATTAAATGCTGGCCTAAGTCGCCTAAATATAGTTTTGCGATGCACTTTTGTATTTAAATATTTGGTTGATAATTTACATATAATTTTACCATTATCTTATACTATTATGATACTTATTGTGGAATTTTGAAAAAGGTTACCTTTATTATTTAAAAAAATAATTGACGTAATTAATTATTTAATTATCGCTTTGCTCAGAATTAACCTACGAAATAAGTGTCAAACTATTATTTTTTATTTCGTTTCATATTTCGGCTTACTGCTTTGAAAGACAAACTTCTTCGAGGATTTTCATGAGCACCAAAAACAACATTCATTTCTTGGACAAGAAAAAAAAATATATTTTTACCGTGTACGACTGCGTTTATCAATCACGTTAAACCGCCTATGTGACAAGCCGACGGCTGTTTTTTTTTTATATTGAAGATGGGAAACACTAAAGACGAAAATAACTAAACGCGAAAAAATACCATCATGTCTTATTTACGATACTAAAAGTATTTATCGACTTTAAATCTTTGCCCTAGTTAAAGTCACAAATTAAAAAGCTCTACTAAAAAATTAAAATGTGCACTCCCGCGCTGCAATATTTAAATTTAATTTAAGTAATTTGTGCTAGCGCGCTGTTCACGACTTCGCCCGTGTACCTACATAAATTTGATTTCCTCATATTTTATATCGTGTTTATCCAGTTAACAGTGTCCGATAATACCATCTTAACCATAATCTTAACCATAACTTTAACCATAATCTTAACCATAGCTTTAACCATAATCTTAACCATAATCTCGACACCAGTTTCGGTTTCGTCCGAGATTTCGATTTCGCTTCCAATCTCAAATCCGAATCCAGTCCAAATTTAATTTCAATTCAACTCTCGGTTCTGACCGTTATTCCATTTCACTTTGGTCTATGTATTGTATCCCGATGCGGATCTCAGTATCATTAGCACTAACGATCGCGCTTGTAATCCTAATATAAGACCCGGTTTCGTCTTCGTTGCATTTTAAAACATAATTTGTCTATATTTTAAATAAAAACGAAAATATTATTGAAGTTATGTTTGATATCGGTGGCTTGAACGGTTTGTAGTGAAACAAACGTTTGAATGTCCTCCCTACAGTCGATTTAGAACCACATTTAAAATGAAGGAGAAGGTATTAAAGAGGTTGGAAACTAATGTTCAATTTCGGAAACTTTTATATGCGAATTGTAAACGATAGATTTAAATTATTATATAGAATAGAACTAGTTTAATTGGATTTATAAAGGTCGACATAAATAAAAATAATAGCAGAACTGTCATAAACTTTATTTATGAATGATTAGACGGCGAGGCAGCGGGCGAACGGTGTTGGCTGAGTGGTTAAGAGCGTTGCCGCCAAATCTGAAAGTACCGGAATTGAATCGATCAAGTTGATCAATAAATTCTTAACTTACCTCAAACGACTCGCCTCGTGTCTTGGATAGATTAATTAATTTCCACTAAAGTTTCCAACTTTTCATCCGAATAAGTAGCTTATTTAACTTAACTCAAATTAAAGCTCACGCTTTTTTGGCTGGGAGAGCGTATTGGGCCCTGGGCCTTGGACATTGTGTTTGCTGGTTACAACTGCTGTGATGGTTTCAACAGTCATTGACGGTGGCCAACCTGCGCTGAGCTAGAGCGGGGATAGAGTCCGAATTGGTCAAACCATACCAATAGTATAGAGCTACTGCACATAATCTAAAAGCTACTGTTTTGATGAATAAACGCGCTAATCTCAGAAACATCTTGGCCAGTATGAATTTTTTAATTTCCCGCAAAGAAAATTGAAAATTTTCTAAAATTTTCGGGATGTTATTGGTTTCACCCCATTTTGCAAAAATCGAGTTCTCATCGGATCTCGACGTTCTGAGGGTTTAGGAAGCTTCCCTGATCATCCCTGAGATGATGTCCGTATGTCTGTGTGGATGTGTGTGTGTGTGTATGTGTGTGTGTGTGTGTGTGTAGTGTGTAAACCTACACTTAACTTTTATAACTTTTATAAATAAAAAAATCTCTTATAACTTTTAAACGGCTTGACAGAATCGAACTCACTAAACGGCGTTCCAAAAAAGTTTTACCAAACTTAGATTTCTTGAAAGTTTGAGTCGATTTGGACCGGTAGATTTTGAGAAATTTTCAAAAAACTAAGAAAAAAAATTTTTTAAAGTGTTTTTTTTTAAATAAATTTAAAATGGCTTGACCGATTATTTCCAAAATCTAACCAGCTCTTGACCCTGTAAAAACACGTCAATTGCCGTAAACCGGGTCAAAATCGGTTGATTCGCTTGCGAGAAATCGTTGTCGAAAGAAATCGAAACAAATCATTTTTTGAAATAACTACGAAACGGATAAAATTAGCGGGAAGTTGCAGAGAGGTCAATTTTTTTTTCTTCGTGACGTGGTCTGTTTATTGAAGTTTTAGATTAAGTAATTTAATGCAAGTAAAATCACGTTTCATAACCATTATATGTATAATATTTACGTATAGCTTAGAAAGCTACGTATTATAAAACTGTAAGGACCGGTAGCGAAAACGAAAACGAAGTCAGTATCGAAGTCAGATTCGAAAGCGTGCTCGGGATCAAAATCTGAAGTAAGATTGGAACCACGGTGATAACTGAAATAGCACCCAATTAGACTAAAGTTGGTTCTGAGAATGAAGCTAAGCCGGAAATCCGAAATGAGAATGCCCACGGGAATCAAATTAAGATGAAATCGATATAAAAAATGAATGGAATTATTCTATGCTATCCTTTGCCCGTTACTTCGTCCGCATATACATTCGATTCTTTCATTTTTATATCGACTGATCACGCTGTCATCCGTGACCCTAATTTTGTTCCTGACAAAAAATCTGTTTTGCTTCTCTATTGTTATATTATATACTGTTATGTTATATAGTTATAATATAACTCTCTTTCTCTCTGAGAGAGATACAAAGGTGAAGCGGACACTTAGTCTAAAATAAAACACTTACGGGAAGCTATGCGTTGGCAGTGGGATGATTGAAGCCAACATAACAATAAAAGAATGGTCACGTGCGAGTCATACTCGCCTACAAAGGATTCCGTATAAATTTGCAGCTACATATTATAAATAGTTTAGGAATCGAGTCTCGCAGTTTTTTCCAAGCTTTTCACGAAATTCACTTTCCAAAACCTTTCATTACATACTTTTTTAAAATTTAAATAATTCTATAAAAAGATTTGGTAACCTATACAATTATGACTGCGCATACCGTTGTTTAACCTCCATGATTGATTTCGTATTTTAAAAAACAAAGACTGTATTTTTTATGATTTAATTACAAATGTATTATTTTAAGTTTTTTTCCTATACTTGTAGTACAAGACAGTATTAATCTTCAAATTTCATAGTTTTAGGTCAACGCAAAATACCCTATAAATTTTGATTCCCTTGAGAGTGTCAAAATATAGATTTTTTTTGCGGAATAAACGACCATATTTTTTTTGACGTTAACTTAGACGTTTAATATTTTCACAACTTCAAGGCACTGTAGATATGAGTATAAGTTTTTCATTTCAACTGGATACCTCCACGCGTTCCCGAGGTAAAGGGTCTTGACAGACAGACAGAGGAACGGACGGGCAGACTACAAAGCGATCTTATAAGGGTTCCATTTTTCAATTTGAGGTACGGAACCCCAAAAACGGCGAATGCTACAACAGGAATACGGCGTCGGCATGACGTGCCTTAACATCTCTTACGTTAAAAATAGGCTTAATTAACACATTCGTCTTTCCGAATGTTAACTGCACGCCGTGTTCAACGCCAAGACGACCAACTCAAACGGCAATTCGCCTACATCGATTCGTCTCTCGAGAAATGAAATCGTCGCCAAAAATCAAAATCAAACATTTTCATTTATTTAAAACTCCTGTAAATGAATAACTTATAGCGTTTCGTGAAGGAACTTGATAGCTCGGATTTGAGCTACGCGGTATATACAAGGTCATCGGAATACTTTGAGCATAGGTAAATACAGCATAAGCAGTTTTGTGTAGTTACAACGGTGTTCGTGCTTATAATTTGGCTGAAATTTTACTCAAATTTGCTGGCATTTCTTCGGGTTATTTGTCGAAGTTTGTTTATGTACGTCGATGTTGCACATTTCGAATTTCATAACTTTTCCGAAGGGGATTTGGTAGAAGACGGCGGAATCCAAATGTAGTAAGACTGAAGAGTCTTACTGCTTTTCTATTTTTGGTGCAACCAAAAGTATTTACTTAGTTTTTCGGAAATGGATTAAATATAAAAACTCGTAATATAAGAGTTAATTTCAAATTAGAATTTTGGAATCTTAGATTAGAATAAATAAACTTTTACCACTATCAGTGTCAGTTTATTTATATTAAAAGCACAGAGACTAGTTCAAAATCCTGAAAAGATTAACTTAAACGAATTCATTAAGCGGGAACCAAACTTGAACTCGCAAAGTATCATTTAAAATAGACCACGTGATTAATTTTAGATCACATTTTTTCTTTTACCTTTTCTTTGTCTAAAACCATCCGCTAATCCTTATGGGATCTTACTAAGGTATTCAAACAATGCTAATATAAAGATATTCTCTTTTTTAATGATTTCATTGTCGACAATCATAAGTTTGATAGACTCGTGAATTAACCAGAAATTTCATTAATTATTAACTAATTATTCTTCTTAATATATTCTATATGGGAGTTATAAGTTTGAATACTTGTTAACCATAATATAACATTTACATACGAGGTTTAATCACTTGCGATTTGTTTTCAAACTCAGCTTTGTTCACGATTTAAATTAAATATTTGCTTTCGATTTATAAACCTTCTTCGTATTACAAGTTTTTGCTAGTTAATATAGTGTTAGCGAGCGACTGACGCGTCGACATCCGCTTCGCATCTTGAATAGAAGAATTAATAAAATACTGTCATCCATACGAATGAACAAACGGTCGAAGGATTGTTAACATAAAATCATGAAGTTAACCCGTTTGGACGCGCTCAGGCAAACTGCCTCACATTTCTAATTCTCGCAATAAAAAGGACGATGTTCGGCCGCCGTCGTAGTTTCAGAATCAATCGGGGGGATACTAACCTGAATCGTATTCTTCGACATACGTAATGTAAAGGAGTTCAGTTTGCATACATGTGTAGAGAAAATCACTACACTCATATACTCGCGTCGTCGCTTTTTTTAGCAAGTTAAATTTGTGTAATCAACGGAGCCCACAAACTGACAGCACGATAAAGGAGACGAGTTAAGAGCCTTAAAGTTTGACGGAATGTGAAGGAGTGTAAAAATTGTATGCGATGAACTTTTCCTGAAGAAATGACAAGACCTGAAATAAGGGCTTTAAACGTTGTTTCTCTTTTTTAACAGAGAAAGACAGTTACGTCTTAGTATAATATATAATTGTGTTATTGAAATGGGGTAGAGAATTGCTACTATTGAATCTAAATTTA
Source organism: Eumeta japonica (assembly GCA_005406025.1). Taxonomy (NCBI): domain Eukaryota; kingdom Metazoa; phylum Arthropoda; class Insecta; order Lepidoptera; family Psychidae; genus Eumeta; species Eumeta japonica. The sequence continues at coordinate 58,050 of BGZK01001331.1, forward strand.
ATAGCTCGGTTTATATATAAATGTGATCATGAAATGGGGTAAAGAGTTGTTACCATTGCATCTAAAAATAGCTAGTTGAGCTTCGTGTGATATGCTGCAAGCCTGTTTAAATTTTTACACTAAAAGTTTCGAACTTAAGAATTCCATACCGGTCGCCATAGAGTAAAAAATGCACTTAAGCTTATAAAAACTGACTGATACCGGCGCGGGTTCTAATCTGCGACATTTTAGGTGAAAATTGATAATTTTACAACCTGATTCGAAGACTAATTAAATTTTTTATCGAAACTCTTCAATATGACAATTCACTATTTGATATATCAGGTCGGCATTTAAATTGTAATACTGAACCTTAACCCTGCGAGTCTGATTTGTTCATAGTATGTTTTTTTTTTACCATAATTTGATATTAAACGAACGAATGCATTAAAACTTGTCCTATGACGTACCTTCAAATAAGCAGTAGAAATGAAAAAAAATAAGCAAAACAAAATATATGTTATATTTATGAACGTCTGTACCGTAGTAATTGATTTATTTATAGTGAAGGAGATTATTGTTTAATGTTAACCTTTTAACAGTGAAACGTTGATTTAAATAGTGGAGAAAATCATCATATACCTATACGTATATCTTACAGAAATTTTTATGGACCTTAATGACTTGTGAGCTTTCCAACACGTATTCTGCGTGGAGAATGTGGTTCTGGTGGCTTTTTGGAAGGTTAACATTCACGAGCGATCATGCCCTATAGACTAAGAAGACCGTAATCATAAAAAAGAACGCGGTGCTAACTTGTTCTGCTATGGTATGACTACCACTGTCTATCCGCTGTATTTGCTCGACCATGGATTCTAGACTTTAAGGCTTGGAAAAACACAATAGGTCGTAGAAATACCCACATCGAAAGCATGTATTTTTATCAGCCTATTGAGTTAATTTATTTCTCAAACGATAGATATATCTCTCGATCAAAATCTTATTTCTCCCACAGAACTGCTCCTCGGTACTCTACGGACGCATCAACGTGCCGCCTGTGACGAAGAGATGGTCACGTTGGTCTGTCCAAGGGGCACCACCATCAGCATCCAAGTCGCGCAATACGGGGCATCAAACCATGGGCCCAGTTGTACACCAGATTTGGCCGAGTATCAGCCCGTGGCAGTAGAAGTTGTAGGAGAAACGAACTGTATGTGGCCGAACGCTTTGCAGGTAAGAATCTATTGCCCATATGATAGTGTGATAGATCGAAAAAAAAATATATAATAACTTTAATATATAAAGTTTTAGGAGTCGAGCGAAAGGCTAAAATATGTTTCATATAATCCAAATTTGTTTCTCTAACCATATAATATACCTTTTTCTATGTGCAAACATTCTCATTGATGCTCTACACTTGGGAACAGATGTCACAAGGTTATACCGGTCTTCTACAGATTCGATGAATTTATTTATGTTAGATCATTATTTAAAAAATAGAAATAGAATTTTAATGCTCATAACACAAAATAACGGTAAATTGTACATATTGTAATTTGTCTCCTGTTCGGGTCTATTTTATAATTTCAGTTACATCCTTTCGATTACAATTACTATAAAACCACATCTTTTGTTCCGTACAGACCTACTACAAACCATATGAAATGGATATCACATCAACTCTTGTAAATTTTACAATAGTACAAATTTGTACTAAAAATCACACACATATTCTTATGGGTTGGAGCCGAGATTGTGGCTAGATTGTGATTAATCAAAAAACTTTTCTACAAATATTATTTAAAATTAATTTTGTTATATTAGTTGGTAAAGCTCTATTATTGTGAGTGCATTCTCTATTATTGTGAGTACTTTAAAATATACAACTTACTGGATAAAAGGTTAAAATTAGGAAACGATTCCTAGGAAATATTTATGCATGTCTATACAGAACCGACAAACAAATGACGAAGTTATATGGAGGCAGACGGACATGCAGACATTACGAAGCTCAGTCGATCCCGCTTTATTTTTTTTTTGTCTTCGTTTACGAAACTCTAAAAAAAGTTTAAACCATTATTAAAGACATTGCTTACAGTTGTGAAATATTGACAGAGTACAATTTCTTTCAAAAGAAGAATGTCATGTGCACCGAAATGCACACATCTCTTTTACGCGAGAAATAATTTTCTGACTAATCAGGGATTTTAAAAATCACTTTTACTTCAGAACTTTCGCCTTCTCAAATACGCGCTTCTGCGTTCGGGCGTCTATCACAAGACTTCAGAACTAAGAATTCAGACTAAGAATCGTCCAACTCTCATCGACGAGACGACAAACGACAGCACACGCACGCGCGGACGAGGGTACGGAATGCGGGAAGCAGATAAGCCTACGCCGTATCGCGTGACTCCGCAGTGTTTCGAAGGGCGAACCTCTCAAACTACTCGGCAGATAGCTTTACGAGCATCCTGCCAACGAACCGAATCTAGATAGCGATTGTAACGCAAACATGTATATTAAATTTTACGACACTCTCGCTTTCGTCGTGTTACGTTTCCTTTGAGGTATAAAAGGAGCAGGTTGAGTCGCGTGGAAAGAAAAACAGGACAAGTTGGAGAAAATGCTGTTTCGGATGGCTTACGTTGCTCTAACATTGTTTTCCTTTTATTTATTTTTTATACGTAATCGTCTGGAGCTCTCTTTGTTCGACCTTTACAGTGTAGGTTGAGTGTAATTTATTACGCACAAAGTGAGATATCGTAGGGTTTCATCTTCATTGTTTGAGCGTGTACCTACTTGACTATTTCAGATTTCAGTATATGTACTTAAAAATGAGAACAGTTTTATTAATTGGGAAATAAATAGAAATCAGTATAAACACTGATGTATTTTCAATCGATTTTGCATATTTTCCAGATTATATAAGATCTTTCAATTTTAAAAATATTCTATTTACATTCAAACATAGATTAAAAAACAAATTAGAGGTTTACGTGAATTTTTTAGCTACTATCATATTCACTTTGTGTAGCAGCGAATACAAATTTGACTGCATTGCAATAGACAGTTAAAAAACTACACTACGACAAACTTTTGCTACAAAATTTAAAATACAATTTACTAACACCTAAAAAGATAGCATACATTCTCACTGTATGTGCTTTATGAACATACAAAAAAACTGAGGAACAACCTATGAAAGTATCAAACACAACTCGAATCCCTCTCGGGCCTCTATTCATCGATAGTGTAAATTGAAAAGATTTTTTGTATATAATGATACGAGTGATTGAATATGTGAGACTCACTGCACGTATGAATGTGTGAGTCTTGTGGATACATACTCGCAGTTTTTTTTGTTTTGATTCAGTTGGCGATTGAAGATTAAACTGTAAGGAATTCCGTCGCAGTTGGCCTTTCCAATGGTCATTAACAATTTCATGTGAAAATTATATATTTTAAGGGTATGAAAGCCTTAAGGACATTTTGCGTACGTTTTCTCAATTTCAGTCCAATACTCTTAATGGTTTCTGGTAACCATTCAACGCAACACAAATGCAACTGAAACTCTATCTTTGTGGTTTTTGGATTTCTCACAATATTTCTCTCAATCTGACAGACCCCACAACTACGAACATTGCGTGGTGCACACAGATACGATAATATCATACAGTAAAATAATAGTAAAATAAAAACAATTTCTGTTAATGACATATCTTATATTAAAAATTAGACTACTTATCACAGATACTGTTAAAAAAATATCTAAGCCCGCTTAATGACTAAGAAATTGTACATATTATTTTTTCCTCCTTTGTATTTATTTAGTGGAAAATTTTCACGGTGTGATTTCCAAATGAACTTCAAACACAGAAAACTAAATTCGTAGTTTCTAGTATTCACCAGCTATCTATTTAATTTAAGATAATGTTATTATGTAGATTTTTCTGTAATAAATTCCATTCCTGAACTAAATCAAAAGATAAAGATTACGAAATAATTATATTTTACCTATTTCAAAGGATCATCTAATAGTATGGATTATTATTATACTGCGTATTGATAATCAATCATTATAATGGAAGGACTTATTTGAATCCCTTTAAATTTTCAATTATATGATTCCACGAAAATTATAGTTTAGGGTAGTATAAACTCCAAATCTTCTGCTTGTCGCACGAATAATAATAGAAATTAGAGCTAATTTAGTTCTTGCTTTTTGCGATTTTTAATGTTTTGCTTGATTAAATACGTATAGCATTTATAGAAATGTTTGACAATTAACTCGATGGCTATTTTTCTTAAAATTAATCTATTGTCTCATATTAACTAATTTCTTTCATTTACACATACTTTAATTTAAAAAAATCATAAAGATTACGATATAAAACAATCTACAAATCTATAAACCTCTCTTAAATATAGTACCATTAGTGAAGTATGCGATAGACGAACTGAATCGACCAGTGATGCACCGAGCAGACATACTAACTCAGATTCGTAGTACTCTTTGTTGCAGACCGTGGTAGAGGCCTGTCAGAAGAAAAGGCAATGCAAATTTCACACAAGCCCAAAGGCGTTCGGCGTTGATCCGTGCCCTGGCTCCAGGAAATTCGTCGAAGTCGCATACAAATGCAGGCCGTGTAAGTAATAGTTTGATTGCCTACAAAAACGAATACATATTTGTGCGACTTCTGGATACATAATTTAAATTCATTCGACTTAAATTGCCAAATCAACTGATGAATATGACGTTTAAAGTAAAGTGCGACTCGTTATGTTCACTAAAACTTTACTTCGTCGAAATTCACATTTAGATGTTTGACTGTTACACGCACTAGCATGTAGCATACAACTCCCCGACCCTTTCTTCTGTTATTCCACTACCAATCCCAAGCCAATGAATTGAATTACGATTTGAGAATGAATATTAACACTTGATTCGGTTTCGATATTCGCCGGATCCTCTCAAGTCATAATTCAATTCATTGGATCGTGGTTCGTAGTGAAAGAACAGATTCATGGGTAAGTGGGTCGCACGCTGCATGTTAATACATCTTTTCGGCAACTGTCTATCATTTTATGTAAATTACATTCAATTTTATGATAAAAAATTGCACAATAAAATCAGGAAAATTTTAAATAAATATACGCAGTGCACGATTCAAATATGCATTAATCTCGAGTCACGTTTTGATTGTTCTTGAATCGATAAATTTTGCGACATTCTCATAGGTTCGTAATTTAATGAAAATGTAACGAAATCGAAAGGATACAGTCTCCCATTGCGGCGCATTGTGAAGAAAAGGATTCTCTTCACTTCACCACCCGATGTATCCTTTCTTACTCGTATTCCTTTAATACGCGGAGAGCAAACCGCATGCGCTTAATTGATCACAGACGGATCTAATGTTTTTCCGGTGATCCCCCAAAACTGCGTTCTTCGCTGTCACGACTAATTCATAGTAAATCGTGGTTTTTCACGCAACTGTACGCCGAATCGAACGTTTGTTTCCGATTCGGCGTACACTTTTTTGGAATATGCATTAATTTCAAACTACATTTTGTTTCACGTATTCCTCACTTCGATTCGCTTGTTCCTGCATCGTCTTGCCACAATTACCGCCCTTCCAGCACATCCGGCGCTTCAGTATTTAACAAGCTATTCGTTTCTCCGTTCTCAGAGCCATCTTCAACACTCGACACTAGTTAGTGGCACCTTTTTGAAGTGAACACTTCTTTAGGTGCGTTGGGCATTTTTGAGAAAACCATTGAACTCGCGACACTGTTACCGTTACGTAACCGACACCTCTGTATATACGTATATCATATATTGACCCCGTTTACATGACGTATACACGAGAGTTGAGTTTGGGTTGAAATACATTAATAATATAACTATATATAACATAAACATGTATTGTTTATATACGTACAACATAAATATATGTTGATGTCGGAACTTTTCGTATTATATTTGTAAGTTTACGTTTTAAGTAATAGGTTAAACTTTTTGTATGTAAAATAATATACATTATTTTTCATATACGATACAGCATTAAATGAGAATTGTAATATAATTTTTGTAGTAGTGGTTTATAATAATGAATAAAAAAACAGTTCATTTAAAAGTATTTCCTGCACAATAGAATATCTCTTGACGATCCAAAACATATTTCCTGACAATTCAAAAAATACAATAATTGTTCAAGTTTAAACTTCTGTTGGCACTCCCGGAGTGCCACTGTTTTTTTTTGTTTCGCGTTATATCACTAAACCCTCTCTTTAGTGTATTTAATCCTTAGAACGGTATTCGCAGTAGTCGAGGGACCCTCAAACGGTCGGGCTCACGACCTTGCTTTTTCACCGTTAATTTTACGGAGGCCCCGTACGATTTCCAAGTTTATTTATTCAAACATTGAGTAACATATTAATAATTATTATATACATATATATATTTAATCACATAATATTTTGTTATCCGCCTCCTTCGCTGGGCGTAATCTGTTATGAAAACAAGTTTAAAAAAAATGGTGAAGTGTCTATGAAATTCGAAAAATAAATAACCTAAATCCGTCTAGAAACGATGACGGGTCGAACGCTCAGTCGTTTTTAGCTGATGCTTGAATAAAGGACAATTGTTTCATTGCGTATATGAAAAGTATACATATGGATAAAACATGTTAATGATTTTTATATGTGAAAATATGTAGATTCTCTTAAATTTCACTCCTTAGAAATTAAAATCAAATCTTGCTTATAACTCATAAACAAGCATGATCAATTTATTTATATCCTCACTTACACATAAAAAATATCGCTTTCGTCGTATAGTATTCTGTGAATTTGGGCATCACGGTTTCTATACAAATCAAAGACTACTACATCATTGCTCTAGTTATTAGATACTAGAAGGTTTAGATTTTAACAACCGACTGCAGGATTGTTTCAGGTTTACGACCTTGAACCTTGAAACCTTCCACTCTAGCGCAGGGCAGTCGGGGGCAGGTAGGTCGCACACGCCGTCGCTCGGATGGGTCCGCGCGGGCGCTGCCGCGATCAAAAGCCAGTAATCGAGGAATCGAAGCGCATTTCGATACGCAGATCTCTATTTTTGGCGTCCGTTCGAGCGGACGCGATAATCTGACGCAACTACGATATTCAGTGAGCTGACCGATAACGCGAATCAACCGAACGGCGTTCGCGAGTGCCGTGAACCGTAATGACCCCGGCTTCTACTCGAGATAAATCGTTTTTGTACGTTTTTTTTCCACGATCTTCTCTCATGTGAATATCGTGTGATTAACAACGTACCTACGTAACTTTTAAAATTGATTTATTTGTACTATATGAGAATGCGATGTGCTTTTAATTTTTTTTTAATTCATCATTATTTCGCAATAAACCTTAAAACTTAGGAACGAACCTCACGTATAAAGCTAAATATACATCATTTTTACAATTTTTACTGTAAATTAAAAAATCGCATAACGCTTAATATATCAAGGAAATAATTTTTCTATTGGTCTTAATCCTGATACTTTGAACTGATAGCTGTTAACTTAGTATTCTTCACTTTCAGTCCGATATCTAATCTTCATAGTTACTCGTAACGAGTTATTGAAAGTATTATAAAAAAAAAAATCTATTGAAAATTTCGTCGATTACCAACGTCGGGAGTCGTTTGCGACAACTTCCCCAAAGGTTTCTCATACTGATCCATTTCTTGTTCTGTTCATAGACGAGTTTCGGAGCAAAGTGGGATGCGAGCATGACGTCCTGCACTTAAGCTGCAACCCACACTCAAGGGTGGCGGTGTACTCGGCGCAGTACGGCCGCACCGAGTACGACTCCATACAGTGCCCGCAACCCCGCGGCGTCAAGGAGGAGAGTGAGCAATTTTGAAGCATAAGCTTTAAGAATCGACTGTCACGTATGGCCCGCGTTACGTGAATGGAGCGAGAAGAGAAATCGAGCGTTAACGGAAAGTGAATTCGTTATGTTGCCTCTCCTCCAAACGTATTCGCTTATCTTATAATGAACGAGTGTATTTGTTTTCTATTGCCGCTTTATAGATTTTTTATTTTTAAAGTAGAAATATCGATGTATACAGTGTTAACTGTTTACCATGTAACATCATTTATGTAATATATTCTATCAAATCAATGTAGATAAATACGGATAGGAGTATATACTCCTACATGCTTTCGTTATTATAAATGGTATATTTATTTACCCCCTTATTTTTTTTCTGTCCAAATACATGTTAATATAAATTGCCATCAGAGTGAGCAGATAAACCGCAAAGAAGTACTTAACGTATAAAAATAACCGGAGCACAGCAACGATAATACGACTTAAGAAAATATAAATATCAGGATATTAAAAATAATATTCCTTATATATCATCAATAGATTCGCATTGATCAAACCCATAACATAGCTTTCACTAGATATTATTTTATCTGTTCTACAAAAAATATTATTAAAATGTGTTTATGAGAGTAACAAATAAGTAGAATTTAAGAACCATTTTTAAAGTGTAATTTAGTGTTTGATAAATGTATATTAAAGTGAACCTCTCGGCTTTGTTAAATGAATCCTCATCCATTCTTCGAGAGTCAAGTAAGAAGTAAAGAGTGACTTTTATTATGTAAAGAAATTTAATAGATATGAGTTTCTGTGCCAAGTCTTTTTAATACGCCTTTCGCGGATACGTTGTCTTATATCCAAATTATACGGAATGAGTAAACCATCAAGCACTTATTATAGCACAAATCTGGACTCCTTATTAAAAATTAAACGCGTTATCATTTAATTTACCTAATAAGCCACTAATCTCAGTTCTCACAAAAAAACTTCTTTATCTCGGTTGTTGTGAAAACTTGTTCGTTAACGTAAGTAAGTTCATTAGCCCCTTGAAGGGGGCTCCACAGGAAAGTTTTTTTGTAAATTTTCATGAAGTTGTACATAATAATAACACTCTCACAACTTTCTCGCCGTGACTCTGAAAATATTCCTCAAATTTTACGAGATTTTATTTATGAACGGTTTCTTCCGAGATGAAATTCTAAGGTACACATCTACGGACACCATAGCAGTCTACTGTTTGTTTGATTGAAGATTTAAACGATAGAGACCCCCATATAGAATGTATGACGAATGAGTTTTATCTCAAGTCAAATTATAAATACTTGCTCGGCACTCTGTAGATGTCAGACTTGTCTCAAACTTGTGTAACAAGTTTCTCGTGACAGTTGCTTTTAGCAGTCCTCGATATTATTGTAAATGAGACAACGCGAAGAACTGAAGTTTGATCGCGTCACTTAAAAATAAAAAGGTTGTTGAGAGGGTATATACCTGCAGGGGAAAAATGCTAAAATATATATTAATCATGTTTTATTTTAATCCTTGTTCACTAAATTTCAGTGTCATTATCTATTGCATTCTGATTGTGCCATTCTATAAAAGAAAATCACTCTGTTGTATTTGTAAAGGATAATTGCGTATATAATTTTTTACCTCGTAAATTGAAACACTAATATTTTGATATATCTAAGCATATCACACTTATAATCTTATAGTTTAGGGAGGATCACTAGTGTAAGATACGAAATTGCCGATGAAACTAGTTTCCAAATATTTCTATTTTATATTAAGTTCCGTTTCGGAAACTGAAACTTTTTACCTATTTTTAAAACAAATCTTTGATGTTGTTCCACGAATACTTCAATTATTTTTGGTATGTTAAGAAAATGTTTTTTTTTTCTTTTAAATGCATAAACTATATTATTTTTCATACTTTATTTACATTTTATTAGATTCTATTGGTATTTCCCCCAGGAATAAATAGAAATCATTAATCTCTACTTTCTAAGATATTGACACACCTTTTTCGCTTCATCGACATTTACCGTATGCATACATACAAGTTCGTCGAATTTTGTTCTTTCCCTAAGATAGTACGGTGTGACAATCTTCTCGACTGATCATTATATACACCGTGTGATGTCACTCATTCTATAGATCTTCTTAGCCAATTTACTTTCACTTACTTCTTCCAGCTTTTTAAATCACCTTCAGAATGTTCTCGTCCACTAGTCACGACATCTCAAGCTGCGTCGTTATCGCATCACTATTGGCGCATATACCTTTCAATGGCACATCACATATTGTACGTACGAATTACATTTCCATTACTTCGTTTATAAGCTCATTTCTCTTTTGTGGTAACTAAATTCTACTACTCTACACAAGCGTAGAAACCACACACCATTTTGAATTTTGAGTTAAACACTATTATCACAAATATTTTTACAATTCATAGTACCCAGTAAGTAAATTCCATTCGCCTTTCTCCACATTTACTATCCTTCCAATATTCCATCATACTTGCCGATGTAGCAATGTATACAAACTTTTTCACTCGTTAGACTCCATCGCCCCATGTAACAATATATTATCACGTCAAAAAAAAAAATCTTTCAATTACGCTTCTGATTTTTTCCAACACCGCAGTCATCAATAGTTGGTATTCATTAATCTGGAATTGGCAAAACTAACGTTTCTAAGCGTTACTTCTGCACTCTTAACCTTCATGGCACAATTTGACTATTTTAACATTTGTCGTACTGATAAAGTTTTTTCGTACGGTTGTTATTTCTTTTGATTTTAGTGCCTTTGAAATTTCGCAGCACTTTAATAAAAATGGAACTCACACCTGACAATATTGTTGCGATGATTTATTATGATTTTTGGCATGGGTTAACTCAAGAACAGTATACCGATGAACTTATTTCAACTTATCGGTATGAGACATCATCAAAAACTATTACGTAACACCGGTTAAGTGAGTTCAAATCGTGGGCTTCGCATGCTTGCAAACTAATCTAAAAAAGGTAGCCCTAAAGCTATTGTTGCACCAAAAATATTGATACTGTACGTAAACTAAAAATACAAGATCATAATGCTACATACAGCAAGGTAGGCATCTCCCTGGGCATGAGTATGACGAATATACAAAAGATAATAATTCATGACGATCATATGACTATCCATAGGGTTTTCGCTATTTCCCATGTTTAAGGGCTAGCGATACGCAGAAGCGCTTTTACATCGAGTTCCCTTAATATCGAGAATATGCTTATTTATGCCCATCCGTCTGAAAATGCTCCCGGCGTCTAGGAGCGCCTTCGGCCTTTTGCCCTGAACTCCCACACAGCGGCTTACACGGGATTTGAGGGGGTTAACCGACTTATTACTTTAGTTCCAAGATTTAGTACGGTTTTAAGTTTGGTTAGTTTTAAAACTAAGCTAAGCGGTGAATAGTTATATAACACCATCAACCTTTTGGCACGTTACAGAAACATTTTGCTACTAACCTTGTTTTGTTATGAATTTCCTGGTGACAATTTTATATTTATTTCGTACAAGATACGTGTAATCGTTCATCTCAAGCGTTTGTTTCCAAATTGGAACTTAAAATAGTTCTGAAATCCACAATTAAGTACAATATGACAATTTTCAGTAATCAATTTTTTAAATCAAAATTTTAGTAATAGATAGATGAAAATCCCTATTTTCAAAATTAATAAGAATTTTGAGTTAGGTCCTTGTTTATTTTAAGCACTCATTGTATTCACATCCTTATATCGCTATATTGAAATAATTTATTATAATCTATACATTTTACTATACAATATTACCTCAAGAAAATAATTACAAGCTAGAAAATTTTGGAAAATACAAAAGTGCAAGCCGGTAAGTTTTGTATATTATTAAAACGCACAAATTATATGATATATAGAATGGTCAAATTACAATGAAAATATGATTGAAAAAGTAAAATAGCAAATTTGCAATTTAAAATTGCTACTCAATTTACTTGCAGCGACACCTGAGACATTTTGAGAATAACAAATAAAAAAATTCTAAAATACTGGGCTAAATTTACTCAGACGGTTAAAGATACTCAGTCACTTTTGTTCAAAACTTTTCGTTTCTCTTGATAAGTTACCTTTGTTGATATTAAAATTATTATAAAAAAAGGACATACATGATAGAACTCATATTCGATAAGCTTCTATTCGTCATAAATCTGGTTATATTAAAATATAAGTGAATTAAATCAATCTAATCGAGCAAAAACGTGGTTACTTCTTTACGGACCAACTATAATCCTAGCACTATTTCTTCAATGAGATTATTTGTTGTCATTATATCTTGTGAGAGACTTGAAATGATACAAAGTTTGAAGCACACATTTTCTTTTTCATAATAGTGTACTTATTACACCAAACAAGTACATTATATTATTGTGAGAATTATTAAGATTGAGTAGACTTCATGTTTTCTGTCGACCAACCGTGAAGCACAGCCGCGTTACGGCTGGTACTAACGTTTAAACTTATATTCTATAGTCTATTTGTAATGATCGACAAATTATTTTCTTTACAATAAATATTTTGTAATACGGGTTATACGACATCTGACTGTTATTGAAACAGCAGGTCGAGACAAACGACAACTCGTTTCTATTTCTATAAACGATAACGTTTTAACGTGAGACATCTTTACCTCCCAAAATTTAAAGTGTCGTTCTTAAAGATCACGGGGCAATCTATAAGCTAATATCAATCCCACGCATGTGTTATTCTCAAATCTAGATAAGCGAAATTTAATTTTGAGATGCAAATATCAGACACGTTTGTCGTGACCAATATTTGCATTTCAGAATTTACCGTTTACTGTTACCGTTTGTAGAAATTGAATCAATTTTCCGTTTGTCTCAGCCGCGCAGCTGATAAATTAAATGATATAATAGGCACCCTACTAGAGCAGTAGATAGAGAACACAGATATTCACTGGCTACTATTTGTATGTTCCTCTTTTTTTTTGGTGAAGAATAATTGTGTTTTTATTGAAAATTTCATGATTCGTTTATAATACGTTAAACAAAATTTGAGATTTTTATAAGAATTCTTGTATCTTTTACGTAGTTATAGTGTAAGGAAATATAAAGTGGCTGATTCCTCTAGGTATAAATAGTCTATGAAGAAAATTAAAATCAAATCAGATTAGTTGACAGAAAAATGATTAAACATTAACCTATTTTTGAAATTCATATACAAAAGAAGTTAATCATTATCTAGGTATTTCTATTATAGGATAAAATAAATCTATTGAATTTCCACCGAATATTCAAGTACTAAGAACGTACTTCCATTTTAAAATTTAGTTTACAAAATATCTAAGTAGGTACAATTTTAATAGTTTTGTTTCCCATATGATAACTTTGTTCATAAAACTTATATAGAACCAAGAAAGAACCGTTGAAAATAACAGTGTATGTCGTATACAAGTATTATATCCACAGATGAAAGTATAATGTATAAACAAACGTTTTCCTTTGAGTTAAAATATCATTAAAATAAAACCGACTACAAATTAGATAGAGGGCTATAATTTTATTTCTCAGAAAAAATATAAATCAATTCTTAGATGATATTCGATAATAAAATGTAAATACAATTAGTTAAAGTAATTTATAAAATTATTTTTTTTTGCTGTCACTCCCAACTAACATTCTTAATTCATGAAAAAATAAGAATGTAATTATTGTTTTACATTGCCCTCATTGTTATTTTCTGGGAATACGGGAAAATTAAATTAATGGATTTTAAAAGGTTTTCCATGAAATTTCAAAGTGAATTTGCATAAATTGTTAATTCTTATATCTATTATAATAAACACATTTTTATCAGTGTTTTAAGGGTCCATAGCTCAAAAGGAAAAAAGTTCCATTTTTTCTTTTGAGGTACGGGAGATGGGATCCCTTCATTGACCTTGTGCCCGTCCGTCTGTATGTCTGTCTGTCGAACATGACCGTTTTTCTTACGAACGCGTGAAGATGTCAAGTTGAAATTGATATCGAATACCGTGTGCGGTCCCTTAGAGCTGTGACAAAATACGGTCACTTATGCCTTAAATTTTAACACTCACGATTAAATTAATATTTATAGGGTATTTACCATTGGCCTACAATTATGAAATTTGTCAAGTAGCAAGACCTCACAACAAGTGTTAATAATAATATACTGAAACTGTTAGTAAGTAGATATACCCCATGTAAAAGTATTTTTTGGTGATTACAGAATTACACTCTGTGATATAGATCGATGTATAGAAGAATATTTTTTATTTTCTCGCTTTGAAAATATAAAATTTCCCAAATTTAAGATGATTTTGAAAATATCGGAAAATTTTCTTTGAAAGTAAGCAAAAGTTTCAGAATTTCCGAGACCAATATCTTCTCAGTAACGTCATCGAAGCTCTTGATGGATGAAAGACATACGTACACAATCACGTTTGCACAGAGTCGTAAGCCGTTCGTAAGGTCTTGTTTGCACTTTTCTGCTGTTTTATACCATATTTTATTCTTTTCTGGTTCCTTCCATTAAAGATTGTAAAATGAATGAAGAAAAGTTTTTATTCTTTTTTAAATAAGTAATACAAATATAGTTTAGTTAATTACATGAATTCTATACGCACTTTGCCGATTTTTTTAATATTGTCGTTTAGGAACTACAGACTGATGGTAGTAATGGGATTCCATATATCCATACATTTCATATAATATGTGTCCTCTAGATACGGAATATATAGTTTTTTTTTTTAATATCTAGTTTTGGAAACTTTTAACAAATGTTTCTACTTTATTAATGATGATTATTAACGTCATCATCATCTCTTATCATTCTTCCACAATATATTTAATTACTCTCTATTACTTGATAAAACCTAATAATACTTACTTGACATTGCTTGTATAGCTTGCCTCGAGCCATACGCCACGGAAACCGCAATGAGGGAGTGCCACGGCAAGCGGCGCTGCGTGCTCGCCGCCGACTCCGAGCTGTTCGGCAAGCCTTGCCGGGCCGGTTCCAGGACTTACCTCAAAGTGGTCTACACGTGTGGTAAGTCGAACCGCTACTGACATTAGAGGTCGCTACCGCCGCATGTGCACACGTAATGAATCTAGTAGATGCAATTTCCATTTGAACCTCAATCAGTACTATTGAAAAACTGTACGAGAATAATTCTGATAGCTTTTCTTTTCATATAGTCGTAACATAATCGACATAAGTCGTTTCATACGGAATATACAGATGACTCAATTTTCATTGACAATTGTAGTGCATTACACATGTGTATTTTCATGTTTTACATCACATTAATTAATGATGTATTTAGAGTCTGGACATTTGTTTTTTTTTTGGCTAATTGTAAAGAGTAGATTCTCTTAGGTTTATGGCACAAATATTTATTTTAATTAAATCATTAACGTTAGGTGGGCAAAAGCTAGAACATATTGGTATCACTTACCTAATATTTTTAAAATGCATCTTAAAAAAATATGATTAAATAATTATTTTGAAAAGCAATATTATTTGCACTTGACATTTGCACAACACTTGACACTTCGACATCATGAATCGAATCCCAAAGATATTTATTAAAAAACCAAACAGTGAAACTTCTTGCTGAATATGGGATTTTCTACGCATTGCCCGGGCGGGCTCGCGGCTGCGGGATCGGGAATGGAAATAGGAAATTAACATCCGCGTGAGCCGAGCCACGGGCTGCAAAGCCATTTTAGACATGCTGTTGTGTTTCTGATATTGGTTAGGTATTCGGATTTATTTATGCGGGTTAAGCGGTTTTTATCTGTTTTATATAGTTTATCGGTGCTCGCTATTAACAGAAACTTGGTCAGGCTTCATAAAGATTAAAATCTGGTATATAAGGTTGGAGAAAATGTTTTTCCGTATTTTCTATACAAATTCAACATAATTTTCCATAATATTTTCTTTACATTTAATTATAACATATATACGCCAACGTGTTCCCATTTTGTAGGTAGTGAAACAATTCCATTGCTGTAGGAATTTTAGGACTTCTTGTCAAAAAACTTCGTCACCAGTTTTGATAGTCTTCTTTTAATGTTACCTAACACTAGATAAAAAATTCTGAAAAGACTGAAACAGGTAAAAATATGAGGATGCAACATCGAGGCTATTTGATTGATGCATTAACACTTCCCAACCAAAATTCCTCAATATTTACTAAGTGTTATCATAGTCAAAAACCACAACCATTCTGTTGATCAATTCCTCCCGTTTTCTTTCTCTACTTCTTGCTCGAGTCTCATCAGCTGTTGACAGTAAAGATCCGAACCGATGGTTTCGCCTGACGGTAAAAGCTTATAATGAATAATGCCTTTCCAATCCAACCATGTACTGAGCATCGATATATTGCGAGTTAATCCGGGTTTTGCTATAGTCTGTGCAGCATGCTTGCCGCTTGCTCATAATCTTTTTCGCACGTTCTTATCGTAGGTATTCCATTTTTTATTTCCAGTGATCAATATTTTCAAAAATGGTTCGTTTTCATTACCTTTCAAAAGAAAATCAGAAATTAGTACATGATACATGAGATTTTTTTTAGTGAGCTCATGTCAGATTCAAATATGGCGCTTTTTTGTATATCCAACTTTTCTAAAAAACGTTAAAACTGTTTTGTGGTCAATCCCCAACTCATCAGCTATGTCGTAAGAACTGACATGCCGATATTGCTCTACTTTTTCTAAAATAACATCAACTTTACGCGTATCAGGTTGATCTAAGCGAGATTTGTCTTTCATATCACTGATAACGTAATAAAACTTCATAATGTATCGAATTTCTACGTTAAATACACTCATTTTAGTAGACAGAAAACAATAGAAAGTTGGCGGTACACCGTACTTTTTATTTTTTTAATGTCATCTACTTATTGGTATCAAAACTATCAAAACACAAAAAGATTTTACTGCAAATTTTACTCATGAAATATGAAAAAACTTTTTCCTCTTTCCTTGTATTATAAATTAATAACAGCAACACATTTTGTCCATATTCTGTTCACGATTATTTCTCATTACTCGTGAGAATTTAAGAATTTATAATTTTCATCGTTTGATACGTCATGTGATGCGCTACACCATTTTTCAATTGGCTGCCTAAAATTGCAATTCGTCAATTTACACTATATATCCATAATTCGGTCGTCTAATTCTGTATATGTACCAAATTCCAACTTTTTTGGTATAACGGATACGGAGAAAGAAGCTGTGTCGAACGCACAGACATCTTAAACAAATAAACGAGACTCCATTCCGCAGAGATCATGCCAAGCCCTCGGCTCCGGTCGTAGCTGGAGCCCCTTAAGGCCCAAACACTCAACCTAAATTAAGAAGATTTATTCGAAAATGTAGAAAACTTAGCCTGCTGCCTAACGATAGTTTTTTTGTCAGTGCCTACTTATCTTCTCAAGTGGGACTAAAAATACACAAGGCCATTGAATTACCCAACGGCTGACGAACGAGGGGATTGTTGGGATATTTATAGACACGTAGGTGTTTGCACCTCAAGACTTAGAGGGTTTCAACGTGCTATTTCTGTATAATTGTAAATGAAATTCGTGCGCTGTTTGTAGTGTATTTTGAGATATTTTCTATATTTTTATATGAACCATTCCATTTTAATACTAAAATATTTTTTTTTAAATCGTGTTTCGTTATCACCGGCAACATACCGAAACCAAAACAGACATTAGTATATAAATTTTACATATACATATTGTATAAATTTTTGTCTGTCACTTAATCAAAATCGCATCTCTGAAACTCTCCATTTCAAGTGCACTCGTTCCTAAAGTCTCCAAACAAAAATACTACATGTTCTAGTAGTTTAAATTAAATGTATCCGAGTTTCTTAAACATAATACAAAATACGTATTTTTAAAATATTATTGTTCTCGTTCATAGTATTTAAAAAAAAATTACATGCCCTTTGCTTTCATGAAATTACTTACTTAAAGCTTGACTTAAAGTTTTCTAAAATGATTAGTTAAAGTTAGACTGGCCAAATTTCAAAAGAGGGCTGCTTGTAAGTAAGAAAAGAAGGCGGACCAAGGCCAAGCAGAGAGCAAAATACTAGTAGTTTGGAAGATAAACCAAAAGAGGGACAAAATGAAGAGGAAAAAAAGAGAAAGTAATTAGTCTTCATAGCCGGAAAATAAGTATGTACGATTTCAAACATCTGTGATATGGCAGTTATCACTTAAAGATTTTAGGCAGATGAATATCTGTACTAACATATAAGGCTGAAGAGTTCGTTTGATTTTTTTTATTCGAACGGACTAATCTCTGGAAGCGCCAGTTCAATTTTAAATTTTTTTTTTGTATTCGATTTCCCAATTTTTAAAAGTTACAAGCTATCTGAATAGCTTTTTTGCATATTTGAACGCGCTCATCTCTGAGACTAGCCAAATTTGAAAAAATCGTCTTGTATTTCATAGTCTAATGACCGAAAAATATTACAAGCTGTATAATATCACGCTGCATTCATCAAGCGCCGAGCTATCGTGGTTTTGTCAAGGAAGCTGACGAAAATTTTTGCATTTATAGAAATCTTAAGGTGCATAGCTAATCCATTTCATTTACGTAACACTAATGTATAAAAAAAAATGTTGGCCTTATACAGTTTTTAAATAAAATTTCACGACGCTGTATATCTAATTATTATATTTAATAAGTAAAAGTAAATATTATGTAATATAAAATGTTATTTCATTGGATTAATATTCAAGTTAACGGTGATGAGCGTTAGACAGGACTGAAGGTGCGCAAAAAATTTCTGACACCACTTTACTGAATCTACGATGAATAAAGTTATAATCGAATATTTTTGAAATGTGGAAGATAGCGTTCAATTGAACTAACATTATTAATGTGAAAGTTTAGACGTTTGTTACTCAATCTCGCTTTGAGGGCTGAACAGAATTAGTTGAAACTTTGGTGTGATATAGCTCAAAATAACACATAGACTATAATTTATAAAGACATTTTCTCGCGGCTTTGCCTACTTGATTGTGGAACGAATACTTGTACCGATTGGTTATTGATAACAGTAATGTTCCAGAGAGGTTCAAGTTCAACATCGGTCCGGAATCTAAATTGCGAGTAGGACTTTATATCGATCGATATAAAAGATGAAAGAATTCATACTCTGTCTACGTGATTGGAGTCGACAGGAAAGCTAGTACTAAAAAAATGGTCAAATTTTAACATCCAATACCGGCGTGCTAATATGTAATGATTAATAGAAATAATTTTATTGTTGTAATATAACGATGTTTTTTAAACGTAATATAATAATATTGATGTGGTTTGTTAGTAAATACATCATTTTATTTTAAATTTCTTCGATCGTTGTTTAGTCCAAATTAAATATTATTTCCTTAATATATTAAAATATCACGTAGTGTAGTCTAAATATCGTTTATACTAAAAGGCACCTCCAACATAAAATCGCTCTGGGTCTCAGCGTTAGCCCACAATTGGTAATTCCGTAAACAAATTTAAATTGTAAAATAACAAGTACCTCCTAAGTACTTGTAGGCCCCTCGAGGGTAAACTTAATGACACGAAAGGTCTCTCTATTTTATGTTTTCTCCAAGATAAACTTGTACAATAAACTCTTTTGTGAGTGTATTATAAGATTATGAACAATAAAAAACCTTATTGTATATGACACAAAGAAATAACCAACAAAAAGTGCAAACAAAAAATAAATAACTTTATTTCTTTACGTGTCAGGATACGCATCAATACTCTATACCATAAACGCAAAATTTATACAGCATGATAAATTACACCAAAGTCTTTTCATTGGCTACGAACTAAAGGCGAGAGTAGAAATCAAAATTAAACAAGAAGCCGAAATGGAGCAGAACTACTCATTAGTGTGCTTGCAATAAATTACTGGTACACTCGGTCACGCCCCAAGCGGAGCGTCCCCGACTTCATTATTCCAATTCCCGTCGAGCGCTTTTCGTCGATCAATCAAAAGTTTCCTTCTCCGTTCCCGCGTCATTTTATTGTTTTGTTTTCTCCTGCTGGAGATTGGCTTCAGTCCGTCGAAATGTTTCCTCGACGTGGGTATACGATTTTTGTTAGTATGATCTTTTTAAGGTTCCGCAAGCCCGTTGAAAAAGCGGAGCACTCATGAGATCGCCCTCGTGTTTATTAATTTTGTCTTTAGTCTTATTATCAAAAGTTATGATTTTTTACGTATACAGAGTTTACAGAGTTGAGTGTAGTATCGTAGACAAATGAATTATGGAGGTGAATTGTTGGGTGACAATTAAAAAACCATGACCATATGACGTATCAAATAAAGAGTTTGATACATCATATGAGAAATACATTTTTCCTGGATTTTTACTATAATTATAAAATGCATAATTTAAAACAACGTGAAGGAAATGTATGAAGTGAGAAAAAAATTAGTCATTGAACCAAAAATTTGAAAAGCATGACGAATTCGCATCGTTTATTTTAAGTAAGACAATATTTTGGTTGTTTTAACCAACCACGTGATCCATGAACCCGATTGGTAAAATTATATGCATTATTCAGCTATTTAATACAACGAATTGCTCGGCGATTGTAACGAAATATATTTAACCAAGCTAATTTCAAATTTGGTAAGAAATACTTTATTAATGTAAAAATAGAAAATGTTTCTCACCTTTGAAACTAAGCGGCCAGTAATTAAAAATTAAGTCCTGAAGACCTCATACATAGATTGCAGGAAAAGCTAAATGAAAATCTCAAATCTTTAAATTTTCGAGGCAAAGGCAAAATAGTTGTGAAAAGAGAATATAATGTTTAGTTGCACCGACTCATAATATGTGACTCTCGTCACAAAAATCATGTCATAAGTTATTATTTCATCTATTTATTATTCGATATTATTACGAATTAATTTTAAAATATCAGCGAATATGACATAAGACGCGAAAAAACTTTTGCACACAGAGTTACAATCCTTATAAAAGGTGATAGTGCTATCATACAGCGGCAGCTGACACGCAGTACATTTCGTATTGCAAAAACACATTTTTATTTAAGTTTTGTATCTAATCAAGTTTGAAATGTCGATCGCTGATTCCGGATCAAAACAGAACCTTCTCTACAGAAATTTAACTCACTCTTGGTTGGCTTTTTATGAAAAAATATTCATCGTCAAAAGGGTTTACGTCGAACACTTTCAATTAAAATCTCTACTAATCACTTTTATTTATTAAATGTTTTATTTTTTTTTTTTTATAAACAACAAACTATATAACGATCGCTGACTTGTATTTATGGCCTAATTGTTTCTAAGGAAGGCATTTGATAAGTATTTGATCCTCCAAGCGTGAATATAACGGAAAACATATTTATCGTTTTTTTATTTAATCAAATTTAAGTTAACAATAACAATAATTTTATATAGTTAAATATCTTACTTTAAAATGACACATTATCTCGTACTATAACAATACATTTTTTTTTCCTTTTTAATGACCAGTAATTGCGTCTCAAGTCTCCTTGCCGTTTCGCAAATTCTAAACTATCTGAAAGTCTATTTCGCGAACTGGAAACCCGTTCGAGTATCCATTGAATCGCGAAAAGTCTCACCGAATAGAGGAAAATCTTGCAGATCTTGGCCGCGCTGTGCTGCAGGTTGACTGCCGCCGAAACGTAGGCCATTATGCAACGATGGATCGAGTCGGTTTATTTCTATGGCAGCCTCATTACTAAAACCTCCCAGCGTTTTCCAGTCTGGCGATTCGCCACAAGGAGCGCGTAAGAAATACTCTTTCAAAATCGGAATAAAACTTATGATGTTCATCCCCTGGCGTATTCAAAACTGCCATGCAAAATAAGAAAATGTCAATCTTTTGTGTATTTTGATATTGTAGTTTCTTTTTATTTAAAAGCATGAATGGGAACTAATAATTGATAATATAATATGAAACGATGAAAGTGAAAATTTAATTAATTTCAGAAAACAACTAATGTTCAGTCATGAAAAAATACTATTTATTTACTTCTTTCTATACGTGTAAAATACATTTCGTTATATGAAATATCCTCTGTTTTATTTTTCCAGTTCTGTCCAGCATTTTTTTGTATACTCTCGATCCGTCGTAATCTGGGGCTCTCTCTGCCTCTGCGGTTGCCTGGGCCAAGCCACGTAGATAACCACCAGTCATCTGGTGCTCGCCCTAACAGGCCTGCACACTTCCATTTAAAATAACGGGAGTAACGTAGAGCATCTGTAATTTTGGTTCTGTTTCTGATATCTGTACATTTTTTTTCTGATTTCGAATTTGATTTTTAAGACACTTCTTTCTATTGAGTGTTGGCATATTTGTATTTAGTTTTTTTTTTTTTTTTTGAATAACCCTGTCTGCGAACCATATGTTAGGTTGGGCAGTATGCACGAGTCGATTACCTTTTTCTTTAGTTTAAGTGGCAGTTTAGGTTTAAATATTTATTTGTGGCTCCAGAATTTTTTCCAAGGGATGTTGATTCTCCTTTCTACTTCGTCTACGTGGCCGGAACTCTTGAAGGGTTTTTGTTTTCCCAGACAATAAATATAGAAACACATAGATAGAAATAGATATATTTTTAAATGAATAGTTTAACTGAAGACCGCTGTTTTTGCACAATCTACAAAGTTCCTTTCTAATTTTTTCGAGCTGTGATAGTGAAAGCAGAGAATAGAAAAACATGGAGGCTATTGAGGGAGGTCTATAACTAGAAAGGGGCCCTAACTTTTATAACTCATATTTATAATGTTAAAATGTATGTCAAATAATATAGTTACGGAATTAAAAGCATATTATTATTTCTATAAATAAATAGCTATATTTAGTTATATAATGTAAAACATGTTTGTTATATATTTCTGCATATTGACGTCACTATTTATTTAACTCTTTTTCCTTCTCCCTATTTTTTCTCTCTTTCTGTCTCCCTCTTTCTCTTTTTAATAGAACGATAAGAAACTTAAATCTCATGAGCCTAATACTGTGTCTAGCATAACGCCCTAGAGAGAGTATCTATCTCTATAGGACTGTCCTTTTTAATCAAGACGTTGGTGCAAAAAAGATAGTATTGCAGAGATATATTTCTCTAGGGCATCAAGCTAGACCTGTAGGTCAATTGAAAGTTATACTAGTATTAATTACATTTCTCTGTACTTGAAACGCTGCAATATTAAAAATTAATTAATGACCAGTGACCTATGATGCTTTTCTCCATTTTAAGATGCTTTTCCCCTCCGTGCGTTCTATATAGGTATTATAATGGAAATATTTAAGCCTATTAAACTATAAAATTGGTATTGTCCACGACGGGAGGAAACACGGGTCGATGTGTCGAATGAGAAGTTTCTAAAGTCTGATAACCCTCGCTCGGACAGTGGCGAAGGTCCGTACATCCCTTTGAGTGTGTACCGATTTTTAGTTCTGGTATTAGGGCCGCCGCTTCCGCACCGACGCGTTTCTGATTTCGGTCGTTCCCGCTAGATATCGTGCGGTGAAGTTTAAATGTCGCGTTGTTTACGTAAAATTTAGGGTATTCTATTATAAAGTCTATAACTTATTCATAGGTTGTTCGCTTATTTTCAAAAGAGGAAAATGTGTAATTTACGAGTTCGCGAAACTAATTTTTGGCGTCAACTTTGTACTTTAACTGCCTTTCATGAATAAGCAATCGTAGGCGGAGTACACAATATTTCAATGTGAAATTTTCTCAAAGTAATTTGGGTAATACAAGACTTTTTCGTTCTGAGCCCAACCTGTTGCTAATAAATCACTTACACAACAAAATAATATTATTTCGTTCTTAGAAATACCATTCTACTTTACTATTTCTATACTAATACCATTGTTGGTATTTCTAAAATTTATTAAAATGAAACGGATCAAATGAAATAAGTCCAATAATTTCTCATATTTGTTGTTATTTAATTAGTGTTTTAAATATTTTATTGTTTGTTTATTATCACTAAGTAAAAAAAATAGTAAAGCAATAATTATCAGTTCTCACAGTTCTGTCTAATTAGTATTTTTCTTAATACTATTCAGGCGGATCTCTCTCTCTCTTTATAACAATCTCACACTCATCCAGCTGATATACATAAAAAGACATACAAATAGATTTTCACCTATCTTCTTTTAAAAAAGCTTTACTTTGTTATTGAATTGTGCGACTTTTAAACCATACAAGAGAGTGCTTAAAAGTGTCATGGCGCTAACGTTAACCTCAAGTCAATCTCATATAGCTGTGGTGCCGCTGAAAGTCGAATACTGACACTGATCCTAAGTTGAGCAACCGCCGTACACAGAGTGCAAGTTTGTACGGTAGATTATGCAGTTATTTATCTGGGCTCTCGACTGTTTGCTGTTCGACTGGCTTATGTGGTTCTAAGCCGTGGAAGGTCACTAAATAGAATTCAAATAGAAGAACTTCATTACTCAAAGTTAACAGAGGAAGTACCATATAATAGAATTAGATGAAATGGAAAGGTTATGTAGATTTGAATGATATAAACTTAAATTCATCGCCACAGATTAGATATTCTAAAATCAAGGCTTTTCGTTGTAAATACTATTGATATCGTTTATAGACTAAACATTTAAAAAATAAATAATATCTTAAAAAAGCAATACAAAAGCATTTTAATAACAAACCGAACTAAAAAATAGAAAATAAAAAATAGAAAGTTCAACAACAAATCATAATTAATTAATTCGAAATTAAATTAGATTATTATTAATAAAATAGTTTAATTTATAATAAAATGGCGTGGCGTGGGGTGCTTGATATGAAATGATACAATTAAGTATTCCATTGGTAACTATTGTATAAAAGTAGAGTTATTGTGAAAGTATAGAAAATTGCACCCCACGCGTTTGAGGGGTACAATTTTCCCGTATCAAAAAATCTTAGCCTTAATTGATGTCACAAATTGCCAGTAGTTAAATATATTCTAATAATAGATCGTTTAGTTTCAAAAAAAAAAAAAACTATGGCAACGAGTTCATCATTCATCAGAACAACGTATTACTACTTTAATTGTAACACACAGATATATCCATATGTTTATACAAATGTTATCATAATCTGTTTAATGAATTTACCATAACATTCGATCAAACTAACCAACACATTGAGGGTCTTCAATCTTTTTCATCCTCATAAGTATTAGTTAATAAATCGTCAGTTATATGTATTTAATGGTTTTGTTTAGCAAAATATGTATAGCATATCTTGAGCTGATACACGCAGATTTATGTATTTCTTATAAGTATAAACCATAATATACCATACTTTTAAAAATGAAATTCTAATGTAGATACAATATATAAATTAATCTAGTGAAAGTAAAAAAAGACGGTTTTTTAATAAAGTAATAAAATATACATTAAAAAAACAAACGAGTTTATCGATATTAAGTTTAGTTTCTGCCGTTCAAAGCCTTGTTCGAAGCGGCCTATCAGTTAATCCGTTCCTGAACTTCAGCTTTCCTTTTAAAACCCTTATGGATTAATCGAACAATAATTTTTTAGTTAGTTTGTGTTGCTCAAAATGATAAATTATCTAACTTTCAGGTTTGTACGTTATATATTAGTGCCGGAGATTCCGTGAGATGAATCAGTTTAGTTTTTACATGTAAACTTCCTGCGTATATGGGTATGAGATATCAATAAGTAGGCACTACAATGCAAAGACCTGTGATTGGATTACCTTTGAATAAATATAACTATAATATTAATATCCCTAACCCAAGTATATTACAAAACATGGCAGTTTACTTTAAATGTCTTTCGAAAAATGTTTTAGGGAATAACTGCTTTACTTTCCTTCAATATATCTATTTTTTTAAACACATTTCGTCAATGGCCGCCGGTGTGACCGAAGTTCCTATAAAAAAAGGGTTAGATACTTAAGTATTCAGTTAACTGATTTTTTTATTAAGAAGATGGAATCGGTACGCTAAACTGGCTTCATCGTCTTAGAATCGACATGTCGATTACGCAACTGATATACTTATACCAGATAAATAACTGATTTGTTAGTGCTTATCAAACATGAGGTCGTAAAAGAGCTCATAAGCGTAAATAATTAAAGTAAATATTTTTCAGTCCTTTAAACCTTAAATCCTATAATGATTGAAGAATTAAGCTTAAAGTGGCCAGCAAACATGATCTTATAAGCACTTATTTGATTAAACAATGGAGTAATAGTTAGGTTAGAGAAGAGAACTTACAATCTAAACAGCATCTTATCAGGCACTTAAGTGTATACTGCCAAATAGCAAAAACATTACAAGAGTTTGATAAGAAAATTTTCATATACAAGGTATATTACGTTTTCGTTTTATTTTGCTCTTTGAGCATAATCTGAAGGTATGCAAAATTAACTTTTACTTTTAAGTCATAGCAATGTAATTGAAGAGTATCTGTTCAGAAGTATAATATAATTTGAGTTAGTCAGTATTATTAAAAAATAAAGTTTATTGACGCTGCTTTGTAACTATTTCGGATATTATATTACCAAGTTTTATAATCGAGAATACTCGATTTTATTGGATAAACTTGCATAATAACAATATTCAGATTTTACATAAATATTTAATACAATATTATAAAAGGATTTTTCGAAAATGTTTTAAGAGGCACGCCGACGCGATAAGGAGGCTTATGTGCATAAAAAAAAAAGTTTAACAAGCCCTTTTGAACGGACACCCCTCAATTGTTACATATTTCTGACGCTGCATCCTCTAACGACGCCGCCCTTCGTCCGCACAGTGCCGCGCACGGTCCTCAAGGAGCGGTACGAGAGCGCCCCCGAGGAGGACGAGGCGGCGCACGAGGTGCCCGAGCTGGACCACGACGACGCGGGTGAGCAGCTTTATTAACCGACTTCTGAAATAAGAGGCTATCAGTCTTGCATACTTTTTTAGTATTAGTAGTGGTACTTGTACATGTATACAAATGGAAGCCCATGCATGTTGTTATATGTATGTTATATTCTGCGAATGTAGGTTTGTATATTTGTATTTTGTTTAAAAAAATATTCTTAAATATATTTCTTGTCATTATTTAATTTAATTTTAATAGAAAATTACCTATAAAATGTCAAAATCACGTAGGAATTTTAGAAACTTAAGATACTATAACATTTTAAGGTCCGACTGCGTGATTTTTACGTTTATAGATATGATTAATAAAGGAATATGTTTCTGCCGGGTTGCCAATCACAATACGGCCACAAGTACTTTTAATAAAAATTTTAAAAACAGTTTTTTTCTTAAACAATTTCGTTGACTTGTTTTGAAAACGAATTATAATTTATTTCAAAGGTAAAATATGTGAAGATCTCAAAAATTTTGAATTAGCTTTTCTGTTTTCGTGTTTTCGGTTTTCATTCTGTTTCTGTTTCGAAATCGTTTTAAAAAAAGCAGTCAATAATTTTTTTCTTAAAAGTACTTGCAGTCATATTATAGTTGGCAACCCGACAGAAACATATTTCTTTATTAATAACTATTTTTAAAAATTTCATTTTAAATTATAAGAAAAACAGATGGACATAGAAATCTTGTAATCGGATTTTGTACTATAATGGAAAGTCAATCGAATAACACTCTTTAAAAATTACAAATAGCCCTAAATCTTCCGAGGACTTTTACGTTTACATTTCACTAAAAAATTAATTAGTGTACAGAAATACTTTTATTTCAATCACATATTAAACAAAAATCCGCAATTGCATTTAATTTCGATTAAAAAATTACAGATGGAGAAACGAAAACGCTCAAAAATTTTCTTTGGTGCGACTTCGTTAAGTACAATTTAATAGATGTTGTTAATAAGAATACAACAGATCGTTAATTAAAATTTTAAACCATTCTTACATAACACTATATACTCGTACTTTTGATTTTCAATTCGCTTACATTATATTTTTCGAATAAATATATTTTTTTAATTCTAATTAGATAGTGAAAAATTAATTTTAAATTGTTACACATCGTATAAGTCTAAGAGAAACGTAAACTATAAATCGGGGAATTATTGAAATAAAGGTCCTATTAAAATTCATTTAATAGCTTTTATGTCAACCGCATAGAAACAAGCAGATTCATGAAAATCGTAAAAAAAATTGCACAGGTTCTATTCAAAACTAAACATCACTCCCATGCAAAATTTTCAAAAATGTTCAAAATATGTAGTAACCGTTATTAATAAAATTGTTCGATTTTCGTATAATCCTTTGCACCTAGCTGCATTCGCATAGTCCCATATTATTTTTTCGTTTCCAATCCCCACCTCGGCTTTCATTCCCGCCCTAAGCTTCAGAATATATATATCAATATTGCCTTAATGCAGCCGGCGACGGCTAAACTCACGTAGTGAGTACTGTCACACCAAACAACGTGAACGGAAACTCAAATGATTCAGATCGCCATTTAAAAATTTTAAAAAATCATAGACATTTTCTCGAAAATAACTTTATAATTTTGATTAGTAATTCCCCGACTTCATTATTGACTCTAATATTCACGCATAAATAACATTCGGCAAAGTTTATTCCCATTTTAGACCCTACCGGGAAACATTAGAAACGTAACATTCTACAAGAGCAGACCCATAAAACCCATCAATTGTCCGAAGTAAAAAAAAATAAACAAATACACGGGCCATCTTTCAAAACGGAGATTACCCCAATCAAAGGGGAAGTGTGGCCGTCTTTGTGTCCAATAACATAAATCCAGTTAAACGCCTCGCCCCGGGTTATAAACCTTTTACGAGTTTACAGTGGCCCGCGCCCGCGGCCCCGGCTCTTGTTTTGTCTTCGTGGGAGGGTCGATGAGATCTCCTCCGTTTGACATTGTCGGTTGTGTGTCGGTCGCTTTATTTTTCTCTTATTAATTCCTGCGCCGTTACAGAACAAAACAGCCCCCTTTATTTCCGTCCGTAAAAATGAATCTTTGTATACTATTTCGTGCCTTATTTTTTTTCTTTGTTCCTTTTATTGTTCGTGTTATGAGCAACGTTGTTTTGTATCTCCGTGTAATTTTGAATTTGTGCTATATAATTAAGTGCTCTTAGAGTCGATTTTGAAATGCCATCACATCATTATATTGTTAAATATCACATAAAAATTATCTAATCATAAGTGAGGAAACTACAACTTCAAATTTGAAACTAATTTTACACATGAATTTTACATATGAATCTAAGGTCAATCAATATGAGGAGTCTTTACATTTATTATGTTGAACCACTATTTCTAATATATTCATTGTCACACCTCTAAACATTAAACAAATTAAGTCTCTACATTCTTCATATCGTTATTAGTCTCCCTCCATTCTAAAACACTATCTAGGTCAAGATCTTATATTTGATCACAATCCTGATGTTGCTTCTGTCCCGATGTCAGCAGGTTTGCTTTTGAGCTTTCATAGTACACGCGATGTAAGATATTGAGGTGAATTGACTGTTATTTAAATCACGAAAATAGAACAAAGGCGTAGATTAAACAAAATAATCCAACTCGCTTACGTATTTTACCAATGAATGTGGATTTTAATAATGAATTTTCCTTCGCCCGATTACTCTGCTTGAAATCTAACAATTGCTTGACAAAATCCTTTTGTTGTATATATATTTCTTTATATATATTTAGATGCATTTTTTAATCTATAAGTAGAAAAAATCCGATAATTCAGCTCCATTATTTATACAAAACTATTGATCACATTTACACGTTAAGCACGAAAAAATGTAAGTTTGACAAAGAAAGATAGTGACGTTTAACTATTTTTCATTAAATAAAATATGGCTATGGCTGTATCCTCCTTCTTAGCTTTTGACTTACGAATTATTTGATTGGAATAGAATTAGGTGCAAAAAATTTTCGTGAAAATATTGTGATAATTGTGAAACGAAGCTCAGGGTAAGAATATAATAAGGCTACCTACTCTGTATTCTAGAAGGAAACAACGAATAAAGTATTTGAAACCTTAAGTGCAAGTTGACACTCCTAGAGAGGGTTCCGTATTAAAAATTGTAGCATTATTCCTCGGTAAAATTCAACAATTCACTTTGTGTACAATTTTTTTTTAATGATTATTTTACGTTTCCCTTGGCAATTTTAATTTTTTGGCTTTCCGTTTATGTTTTTCTGTAAACTAAAAATGAAAAAATATTTTCGTATTCTTTTATTACATTAGTCCTAATAGTTTTTGAGATAAGTGACAGTGTTCCATTTATATATAATTTCTTTAAATTATTATAATTTATTTCAGTATTAAAAAAAAAAGTATATTTTGTAGTTCTTCTAATATATTCATTGATTTGATATGTCACGTGGGACACTTAAGTAAAGTATTATTTTAGTTTTATAATTGGCCCTCCAAAATTAACAACCAAGAGCAGAACTCTTTGATTTACGTATGTAATAGATCGTGTCGCCAAACTCTGTATATGTACCAAATTGCAAGTTTTTAACGTAGATTAAGAAAAAAAATGGGCTATAACAGACAGACACGTAAGTTTTCTAATAAGAATTCCGTGTTTTCATTGGATGTACGGATCCCTAATACCATAAAATAATGAAACAGAAATAAACTTTTGGCTAGGGATTTACTCGGTTAAATATCACAGAGCGATGGAGGCGAGAGGCAAATGTCCCGCCGTTACAAGATCACACCCACGAGAATTCTGCGGCGGGCGAAAGTTGATTTTGTAGATAATTATAAAATATTCCGGGTGAAGACGATTTGTTCGGGGCTAAATTCTCAACGTATTTGAATATCCGATTTTAAATATTATACATGCTTTAAATTGGACATACGAAGCTATTAAATGCGCGATCCCAAATAAATCCTCGCAATAATCCATCTCCACTTTGTATTTATACAGGCATTTCACGATCAAATTGTAAATTAAAATTTAATGCTCATTGAATAATTAATATGTGAGTAATAAATTAATACAATTGTTGTATTGTATTAATTTCTCACTCACATATTAATGTTTTTCCGTGATTAGATATGGATTATTTATGGTTTGTTTTGAACAAAATTAATAACAAATTAAACTATATTTTTTTTATATACACGTTATATATATGTATATTATGAATATGTTCTCTAATATCGAGTCTCGATTGACTAATCAATTATTGCCGCTTAATCGATGGCGTTATAGTATGTAAACGCGTTGTTCGTTCCCTTGCAAAAACGAGAAATTTATCTCGAGGTTGACGATGTGACGTCATTGGTTGCGAAAGATATAAGATATATTTGTCATGTTATTTAGGACTTTCCAAATACCATTACAATCTTCCGGCTTTTTCGTGAATCTCGAGCTATCTTTCTTTATAAAAAGTTATTAATCTGACAGTTATATGTCTGCCAATAAAAGATCATAATATGGATAATTGGTTTTTAGCAATCCGTCTAATGCTATAATGTATAGGTATAATGCTCCGGGAACTGATCTCCCTTTAAAAGGAGAAACTAATGCAATTAGGCCAAGTACTTGAGTCAGCCTAATGTATGCAAACCATGGAAATAGAAAAGTATAGAATTATAACGTCGAATTTTACGTTCATTTGTGGCACACAACTCACACAAATGTAAATGAAGATATAGGACACATTTTTATACCAAATAATTTTCTTACAAAAGATCTTATTGTTATTTCTTTTACATATAATTTCGAATAACACTGTTATTTTTTAACTGAAGAGAAAAAAAGAGAAAGAATAAAGACACTAGTTAAGACAGAAAGAGAAAGAATAAGGACACATGGTGAACATTTGTACGGCGGCGAAGCCAATACCGTATACCACGCCCACTACGAAGCCAATTTCGTTTGGTCATTTTGTTTATGTAGGGATACTTGCATGCATTTTTATTTCGATGATGCAAACCCGTCTGTGATTTATTTCTTAATAAAAGGATAAATAATATAAAATAAAAAAAATAAATCAGTAGATTTCAAAATGTAATAAGCTAGTCAAATTAGCCAC
Organism: Eumeta japonica; assembly: GCA_005406025.1. NCBI lineage: Eukaryota > Metazoa > Arthropoda > Insecta > Lepidoptera > Psychidae > Eumeta > Eumeta japonica. Next base: position 90,022 of record BGZK01001331.1, read on the forward strand.
GAGTGATCACCGCTGTGAAGTGATTTTAATTCTGGTCGGATATTACCGCTTTTATATGGTGCAATCTTCTTTACTCTTATTTCAGAATTTCTATAGAATTCATCTTCTTAAATAAAGTCGCAGCAAGTTGAATAACTTTCCAAAACGGCCCGAATTTTGTGTACACGCGAGCAATAAAGGTGAACGATATGGCGCCTGTTATTAAATTACTCGGGTCAAGCCTTCATACGAACCCTTGTAACGGTCGACGCTTACTTTTAATTAACTGAGATTGTGTATATTTATTTCATAATTCAGAAAAAAAAAGGCACGAAAGGGACGTGTGCTAAGTGCTAGCGGTTTTAGTATACACAAAAAGAGGTACATTGCTCTAACTAGCAAAACATACGATATGGATATCTTGGAAATGAGTTTTTATAGAAATTTTTAGGGTGAAAAAAAATATTATATTTACCCGCATTTGCTTCCATTTCACTGATATTTCTACAATTCTTCACAAAAATGTACTTAAATCACTTAAATAATTTGTATGCCAAGTTTTTATATATATTTTATACCAATTATTTAAACAGCCATATTTTAGTAAATGATAGGACAAAATGGAAAGCTTTAGAGGAGGCCTTTGTCGAAGGACAAGCTGGAAAACAAAAACTGGTTTCCCATACAATCACTAGTTAAATAATTATTAGTATGTTGATAAACATTGTTAAACAGCAATAAAGGCTCATTTTATTTTATTTATCTTAGTAAATCTGAAACAATCCGACCGACGTTAATGCGCTCGGGGACGAAAAAAAAACCGTGTAGCATTCAAAGGAGACTCGGCAACACGAAACGGTCCCGGAGCCGCGCTATTAATTCGGTCTTAATTTGCGTTCATACACTCTGAAAATTTGTTTTGCTCTCGACGCGCTCCATCCCGTTTAGCGGTAATGGGCCGCGAGCTGTGCGGGTTGAGACGACACGGGAGCGGTGCGCCCGGTAAAAACGGTAAAAACTACCGCGCGCAGTCGTCCGAGCGAGACCGCGGTCCGAAGAATTCGTGCGCTTAAGGGATCCCACCTCGCGCTCCCTGGCGGGCGCTCGGTGCGCGCAGCCTCCACGAATGAACCCGGACCGCAACCACTCCATTCTCTCATCGGGCTTTGGATTTTCAATTTGCTTGACACGCTCGGTTTGACTTCGATACCCGTCACGAACTATTCTGTTGTAAAATTCGTTTGCTTTATCCTCTTAACTTCAAGAGATGTATAATGACTAGGAACGCTAGAGCAGTGATGCGATCGGCATCACAGCTGTGAGATACCTTACTTTCGCGGAAGACGGACGTGAAGTAACAGGTGCCGCATTTGTCTTTCGTCCGACGAATTGCGCTGGCTGGTGCACTCTACCACATATCCAATTTCTTCTTAGAAGGCGAGCAACACTCCAGTGACTCCTTCGAGGTTGCAAGTGTTCATGGTTGGCAGTGACTATCTAAAGTCTGGTGGTTCGCATGATCGTTTGTCCTTTGAAAATGCTATGGATAAAAACATTTTATGAAAATAAGAGATTCATTGACGATTCTTATATTTACATAGTAGATCAATCACTCGCTGTTCGATTACATTAATATACATCGTAAAGCTCTATTATTAATATCTAATAAAAAAACATTTTTTTATTATCACTCAAAAATTAAAAAAAAAAAGCAATAAACATATCGAAAAAGACCTTTTTTCTGTATCAAAATAAGTTTACTTATCGAAATGTTAAATTATAGCCAGGAATGCTGTGTAATACTGTGACAACGCGAAAAAGCAAAAACCCTGAAAATTCTCACTTAGTTATTTACATGATAATCACGTATATGCAAATACATATATACGTGATTTGCATGATTAATGACTTCCATTTGTGCTTTTTTTTTTGATGTTATCACAAAAACAAAGTTAATAAAAGCAATTAGGCGTCGAAAGTTTGAGATGTAGGTTGGCTTAGTGCCCAACGCGATGCCTATTTTGCGTTTCGCGAACTTAATGAAAAGCGTAAGATTTGTGAAAACAAACTTGAAAGTTTTCTTTCTCTGTTTATGTAATGCTTTCGCTGAGCTTTGATTACATGAAACAGAATAACAACGGGTGTAAATCAAGGGAGCTCCTCAAATTTATTTTACAGGCTTCGGGGGTATTTAATACGGCCATCATAATATATTTTATTCAGAGTGAAATACAACCTTACATTAAGCCCTGGCACGTTAGATGAAATAAAATAAATCTCGGCTGCCTTCTTCAGGGAAATATAAGGCCTAGGTGCCGTTTCGTTGTTATCGTGACGTCGCGGTTTTCTGAGACACGTTTTTGTGCAACTCGCGCAAATTTTACACATTTTCGTCAATTTGCATACTCACGAACATCGATGCGGTTAATTATAATGGACAAATAGTGATATACCTATTTATCTGTAACTGCTATGCAAAGTTATGCTGTGTTATTTTAAGGAGACTAATCGTGCAGTACCTAGGTCAGCCCCGTTATGATTTATATAAGGTATATTTTTAATCTATCCCTCTTCTGCTCACAGACCTGATGATTGCCTAGATTTATATATAAGCATTGAATATACATTGGTAGGAGCAAAAAGAGTGGACTGAAAAAAAATCAAATTTCACGTTGTTTTTGCAGATTACTTAATATAAAAGATATTTTTATAAATGAATGTTTGAGGGTGCTATATTCCAGAATACGATGGAGTCACATACAGTAGAAAATACTAAATGACTACTGGCGCCTATTGAAATAAAAAAGACTGTTATTTGATTTCTATTATATATCACGATAGGATTTCTAGATATAATTAACACAAATATTTTGTCTCACTATATTAATGATAATTATATTATTCATTTATGTCTCACAATATTAATGTGTACTACACACAATATTCCAATTATTGAGCGAACAATTTTTTGTATCTCCGTCTATATGCGTTTCGGTATACTTGGACCGTCGCTCTTGAGTTATATCAACGACATCATTTACCCTGAACGTACGTACAAAAATCACAGTGATATTTTCACATTTAATTAAACTAAAGTTGACACAATCAAAATGGAGATAAAATCGCATGTATCCATGACAAATTGACAAATGTTTTATTAAAAAGCAGAGCAAGTCCGTAATTTAGAAATGTGCAAAATGTAATCATGCTGTCATTGAGTTTGGTTACTTTTTTTTAACTTTTTTCGGGCCTCTATTCTACTTTTGTCATATGTTTAATGAGGCGGAAAAATAGAGAATTTCTTCGTTATAATTTTGTTGTCGATTCGACGAATGTAATTAGTCGAATGTATGGAGTTGATTCAATCGGATTGCAGTTTGGTTTTGGATGACACAAGTTGCTGTTCTAAGGTACGTTTATCTGTTTTCTTCCGTAAAACGTACCTCACATAAAAAAGCTGTTCTGCCTTTGTTTCATTTTAAGAGGATCTCATTTATAGTACTAAAAACAAACAACACGAAAATTCTACAACGTTATAATAAAAATAACGCTGTGGACTTTTGGTTACCGCTGCGTGTTGTTTTCTCTTCATGTGTGTTTTTTTCTTACTGTCATATATCTCTATATTTATTTCGTTTTTGTGTGATAAATACAGGAAAACTATGTGGTTGGTGCTTAGAAGAGGTAAAAGCACAAACGAGAATCATTTTCGGAGCTAAATCCTTTACTATTCTCGCCTTGATGGACCATTTGGATAGACGTTAGATTTTTAAGGTTAGGTAATAGATTAGTTTAGTAGAGATACATTTTTGTCGAGAAGCGACTGCCAGTTAACAAACCTGTATGTATAAGGATTTGGCGTCTTCGTAGGATTGCGAAAATACCATAAGCATTTTATGTGATAAACTGCTGCAGATTTATAAAGATTTCAATAATAGGCTGAAGTTAATTGAAAACCTGACAGAAAAAATATAATTAAATGGTAAAGAAAATAACGAATAAGCTAGACTGTAAACACATTTGTCCTTTAAACTCATATGTGAGGCGCACTGAAAATTTCTGAAATGAATTAGAAAAAATTGTTATGAATTGTCAAAAATGAATTTGTTGTTTCTCGAAATATTCTCCATTAGCACAAATGCACTTTTTCATACTAATAAACTAATTTTGAAAACATTTATGCCACTCTTCCCTGGTGACCACGGAAATATGTTTTTCATACTCTTAAACAGTCTTTTCTGATGATAATAATTGTTCTTTATTTTTGTGAACAAAAAAGTCACAGGGTGGCAGACCGGGACTGTACACAGAATTGCTCATAATTTCTACATTTTACCCTTGCAATAATTTATTTGTCTATTTCGCCCTGCAAGAACTGGCACTGTCGTGATGCGAGATGTTACAACGTTTATTTTTACGGAATTCGTCAATAACTTCCGGCAGTCAAACGGTCGTGTACCAATCACTATTTAAGGTACCACAATTATGCAAAAAACATAATGGATTTCAATGCAGTTTTCAAATGTAGATAGACAGACTTTATCTAATTTAAATCGGATGACAAGAAAAAAGTTATCCTCGTGTAAATCTCCAGCCTGAGAAGTTACAAGGTATATAATAAACGCTAGCATCCAAGGCTTTTAGACGTCATAATAAGAAAGGATAACAGCTTTCAAAAGAATAAAGAATACAAAAACCTAAACTGATCGTGTTACGCTCGACTTATCGAAGAACGCAGAGAAATTGAGAATCGAATCTGGGTCGAAACTAAGTGTAGGACCGGAATTAAAATCAAGAACGTGAACGCGATCGATCAGAAACATCACCAGCACCAGAATTGAAAGCGAAAATGAGATTGGAATTAATAATAAAAACATTCAATATAAAATATGATGGCATATTCTAGGCCCACGCAGGCGAATAGCTCGTATTAAAAATGGCACCGGTGTTATAGCATTAACAGCTAGTTTACAGAATATGCAGTAGTTTTTATTACTTTTTGCATACGCTGCTAGTTTCTTTTTTTTATTTACTATTTGTCACCTATCAGATTTGTAGTACCAAATTAAATAACGAGGGTATATAAAAGATAATAACTAAACATTTATAAGAATATATAACTAGCATTTTAAAAATCATTATATTTCCGAAAAGTTAAGCACGAGCCGCCTTTAAGAAGCTCGACGATTGTAGTCTCTCCGATTTGAAGGTTGAATCACGATGTTATTATTCCATTGTTAAAAGAAGAATTATTATTTAAATGGGCTTGGAAAATTGTTATAGATCCTATTACTCATAAAACAGTCAATCGCAACTGACAAAACCATTTCTCTTATGGAAAAAATAAACATATTATGTCAAAAATAACTTTTTGATTCACAATAAAGTTGTTTTGTGTTCTCGGCATAAGAATGTATGTTTGTATAGAATCACACAAGTTGTTACAGTTAAAGTCAATATAATTTGATTTTTCATATAAATGACGAATATTTAGTTACTAATTACCACTCATAAGGAAATGAAGCAACTTTGTTTTATTTACATATAATTTAACACTTACAAAAGGAACTGCTATATTAATTTTATCCCACCATCGTCTATAATATTAAAATAATTATTACGTTTAGTTTAATGTGTCCGCTTAGCATATTGTGACACTTTTTTTTCTTTTGTAGAAGAAGGTATCGAAAAGTGGTGGGGTGAATCAGCAGTACCACCAGCACCAGCGGTGGCAGCCGTACCACCTCAGAGGCCTTCAGTACCATCAGCTGTATCAAACTCTACAATCATATCATATCGTGATGAACAACCATCAGCATCGCCTCCTAAGCATCATGTTTCCAAAGACGGTAAATTGTGATTGTATTAAATTAGTTCTAATAAAATTTGTCAAAAATTGGACAAATAACTTTATTCAACATTTTTATTAAATATCGAAATTTGGATATTTTTATATACATTTTAATTATTTACATTAAACCCTTCTAGGAAAATTAGAAATATTCACTAACTCAGACTTACCGTAATGGGGACTTCGAAGTTTATATGAAGAGATTTCGGTAACCGTTTATAATCTCATTAATGGAATATAATTTGATATACGATTGTGGAATTTTAAACGTACAACTAGTTAAAATAGATAGTTATTAAATGAGATAATTTAAAATCTGGTAAAACTCAATAGAGCAATGACTGGTATATTTCATAAAATAAGATACGTCGTATGTTCGTCTACTCTTATGAAATTATGAAACAAAAAACTCAGTCCTAATGGTGATGAATACAGCTTTATTGTAATGATTAGGCGGCAGATTTTAAGGACGTCCCGAAAATCAACAAGGTTCAATTGTTCGTGGATCATCGTATGATCGGGTGTTCGTTAAATCTTAAATTAAGATAGTGATGTAGTCCAAAGTAATAACTTTGCCATTTTGTGCTGAAAGGATAGGACCAACGGGAAAATTTGTGTGAGTACTAGATACTTCATATCCCAAAAAGTCAGGTATCTGATCTGATTCATCAGGAAAACTGGCAAAAAAATTGCGAAAGATCGAAAAAAAATTTTTTTTAAATAACTCTTGAATGGTTAAAAATATGAAAAAAAGTTTAAGATAAAAGTTATAAATAATTAAATTTCCAACAAAAAAGGTCTTTTAACATTTTTTACATTGAATTCTGCGTCAAAAATACGTTTAGATTATACCTGTAGTTTATTAACTTACCTTGAATGAAAATAAATGATCATCATTGGGTACCTGACTCCTACCCGTCCAATTATTCTTCCAATGTTTCACGACAAGATCTAAGGTTCAGAACGTTCCGACTAGAGTCAAGCCCTCAAGTACGTTTTGAATCGAGTCCTATCCTGCCTTGATTGCTCGGAATATGGAGATCAATGGAAAGACCCGTAAAGTTCCAAGATCTCGCCCAGTTCGAAGACATATATGTGATCTTTCTGGGCGAAACCAAAATGCTATCCCCAACAAGAGTTACGGCTCCTAAACTTCGTCACTTCGTCACCTACCGCCGTGATGAGATCTTCACCCGATGCATGGCCTGTAGGGGCACGGCGGTGTTGATAAGGAGAGATGCATGGCATGCATTAGACGGAAGAGCCTACCAGCTACGTGTTCATGCGCACGATAGGCGTAATAGTTGGCTCTACTAATGAAGAGATTACACTGTTTGCAGCATACAGCCTCGGGCACCCTAATCTGTGTACAGGATATCCATTTTAGCTCCAACTCTCACACTTATCGCGGAAAATTTAAACGCGAAACACAAGACGTGGGGATCACACTCGTGTCCAGGACCAGGAGACTTCTTATGAATGAGCCAGGGTTACGAGGTGCTCGGACCAGACACTCCAACGCACGTTACAACCGACCCATGTTAACTCACCGATGTACTCAATCACAAGGTTGGTTAACCTGTGCATGTGAAAGTCATCTACGACAAGTCACCCAACACCTGTCTCACCTCATAACTGTAGGGATCGGAGCATGGCATTTGCCACCGCAAACGATGAGGCAGCGTACAGACTGGGCGGAATTTTAGGCGTCCCTAGAAACGCTGCACCTGGGATCCTCATTTGCGACCACTGCTGACGTGGATACAGTCGCCATTCAGCTGGTGAACAAGGAGGGCTGTCTTTGGCTACAACCTGTCTACCTATTTCGACGTCGCGTCGCGGGGATCTGCCTTCGCACATCAAACTAAGACTAAAACAGAAACGCAGGCTACTCAAACTGAAAGGCTCGTACTCGCTGTCCCACACTTAAGAAGAAACTGAACAATTTCGACAGAGAGATATCCATGGTAATTCGATACTTCCGTGGTGCGGCATGGGAAGCAACAATCGACTGCGCTGGTAAAAACTCGCAGAACTTGAACCAGCTCTGCCGCCTGCTCACCAGAACGTCATTACCCATATGTCCGATTGCCAACCATGCAGTCGTTCGTTGTTACAATGCCCAAGCTCGAGCTGAAGTGATAGCCGATTATTTGGAAGAATAATTCAGATCGAACTCCCCGGTCATCTCTCCACTGACACAAGAGCATTACGTCCATGTAGAGGAGAGAGTGCGTAAATTCATGGCCACCCCACCTCTCCCACTTCGAGGAATCTATTTATATCCCCGGCCGAATTACACAACATCGTGCTACATCTGCCTAAAAAGAAAGCTTCTGAACTAGGTGGTATATCGACGGCGGCGCTGAGACATTTCTCTGGAAGTGGGGAAGAACCCACGCAAACCGGAGTATTTTCAACCTATCACTCTCCTTTTACACGAGGCAAAAACCTTTAAGCGTGCCCTACTGCGCAAACTACGTCCGTTCCTATCCCCGCGACAGGAACAATACGAATTCCGTAGTGACCACTCAACCATGCTTCAACTAATAAGAGTACTGCACTACCTGGTATACGAGAAGAACTGCAGACGGTACACGGTGGCAGTGCTCTTGAATATGGAGAAAGCCTTTGATAGGGTGTGGCACAATGGCCTTCTCCGCCAACGCAGTTTCTGTGTTGCTGTCAACGAAGCACTATCCGCCCCCCCACCCTATCGGAGCAAGAATCCCGCAAGGCAGCTGCTTATCCACCAGATTATATGCAACATACACAGATGACATATCGAAGCTACGAAATCATCTCAAAGACTGGGAGGACGACGTGATGTGGGCGCTGTATGATAATGACAGCGTCTACTTCGCATCGTCACGACGGGCCAACCTAGCCGCGAGGAAGATTCAGCAAGTCTTTGGCTGGATAGGTGAAGGATGGCTGTCAATGTCGGTAGGACGACCGCTCTACTGACTGGTGGTTAACGAATCGTGTCAGTCCACTTAAGGAGTCAAGATGTGGAGTGGAGAACCTGCGTCCGATATCTGGGCGTCAGTAATGTACCTGGGACCAGGTGCCCAATAATGATCATTTATTTTCATTCAAGGTAAGTGAATAAATTACAGGTATAGTCTAAACGGATTTTTGATGCAGAATTCAATGGAATGAAAAAAAAATATTTTCATTTTAATAGGGAAAAATTTATTTCAAAATTTTAAAGTGCTTTTAACTATTGAGAAATAGAAATAAAAACTGGTAAAAGTCTTAAAATATTTAATTACATAATAATTCAGCGCTTTACATGATTATTTATTTTAAAAAATATTTATAAATGGGTAAATACAATTTTTTGACATTTAATTACCTATAAATTTTACTTTAATATTTTTTTATATTTTGTACCATTCAGGAGTTATTTCAAAAAAAGTGCTTTTTTCTAACTTCTGCAATTTTTTTGCAAGCTTTCCTGATGGATCAAACGCCTGACTTTTTGGGATGATTAATATCTAGTACTGACACAAATTTTCCCGTTGGTTCTATTCTTTCAGCTCAAAATAGCAAAGTTATTGCTTTATTGGCATCGCATAATAAAATTTCGTGTTTAAAAAAAATCTATATCTTAAATTTTTAGAAGTATTAGTTAGTATTTTTAAAATAGTGATAAATAGAAAATTACTTTAACGATATAATATTCATGATAATTTACTAACGAGGTCTCTTAATATTGATCTCGTTAGGTACCTATTAACAGGTAACATGAAATGTTTGAAATTCCTTTTACATAATGTATATATTATAATACCATTGCGAAAATTCTTGCTAACAATGCCAGCATGTTATCAATGAAACATGTCCTCACTTTGCGATAGCACAGACGTCTTAAATAATAACTAGTTGAAAACAGTATATAGCTTACAAGTCGTTGAATTTCTTATAATGTATTCCCTGTTTCTCCAGTGAAAGAGTTTTCAAAGGGAAACTTCTCTGATGTAAATAAGTTTTAGGAACGTGTCGTAACTTCACCATGACGAAAACGAGCTAAACTTTTGCTATAATTGTATGATGTAAGCAGAAAAACTGTAAGGATTTCACAACAAATATTTCTTAATGCCTGAGTTAATATTTTGTCACTATTTATTCTGAAGTTTATTTTCATATAAAAATGTTTTTCTGAACAACTTACAAGTTTATGAGCACATGAGACGTGTTGCAAAATTTATTTGTTTCATTTATTAATCAACTTCAAAATATTTTCCGCTTCCATTTCCATATTATTGGATGATGGCAAAATTATTACACATAAAATATTTTTCCCGCGCCAACGTTTTCAGAATATTTGCATGTTATAAATTCGACAGTTTTTTTTTATTATGAGAACATGCAAATTGCTGGTATCGCCGTTTGCCGTTTCTTGAACGCTGACACTCAAAAAACCATTTGTATCGTTTCTTTCCTTATCCGGACTTCAATTTAAAAACCATTAGCGTCGTCTTTTAATTCATATCTTTTGGGATTCCTTCTTTGTTTCGATCCACAGGGAATATTAACTTTTGTTCCTTTTAACAATTCGATAGATGAAAAACTCGAAAAGTTTTCCGTTTATAAAAATATATAAAAAAAGCAATGTTTATCACAAATTGAAATTTGTATCTCTTTCAAGAATAAAAATTAAATAAGTCGTGTTGAAATTTTGTGAAGACGTAATTTTTTCATTTTATGTAATCGTATTTAATTAGCTACAAATATCCAGCGTAATGCATTTAATATCAACATCTATTGCAACATTTTATGCTCATAAAATTCGCTGTTCAAACATTCTTTTTTCTCTATTAATGATTAAAGATTACCTCTTATTTATAGATATAACTATTAAATATTTAACGTTACTCAAATCTTTCACTTTACTATTTCCTTTGCATACAGCGAACCATTTCGACATGATGTACGTCTATATCATAATCGGAGGGGCCGTGGCGGTGCTGCTGTGCGCGGGAGTGGGCGTTGTCCGCTGCGTCGTGCGCAAGCAATCCACGGAGCAGGCCAAGGCGCCGGACGTATCGGCCACGACGGAGATACCCAACGGCTTCAACGACAGCATATCGGAGGTCGACAACGACATCAACATCTCGAGCCTGTCGGCGCCGGTAGACAACGTCGATTGCGGCGTCAAGCCGGAAGCGATCCAATTCACGGACGTTGCGCTCAGCCCGAAAATAAACAGATACGTCGGCAGGCCCGTGCCTAACACCTTCCCTCACATGACGACCAACATGTACGGCCAGGTCGCCGAGTACCCGATAGACATCCCGCTGAGGACTATGCCGCACGGCACTCTGGGCAGGGGCGTGGCCGTCAAGACTCTGCCGCGGGTCCAAGTTCAGGCCGAAGACCCCAACAGGAGTCTATATCGTTATTCAAATGCGCAATACTACTTCGGGTGACAACGCGACACCGGACAGTGCGACGTAACTAGGACTTACTGTTTCTAGTATTACACGTAAGGTTTTTGGGTGTTGGGTCTTCTATAGACACAAAGCTGGGATGGGCGGCGTTGTAAATGTCTCTGGTTTAATTTTAATTTTGATCTTTGTATTTTGACCGGTAACCCTATCGACTTACAGCAATCATATTTTTCATATATAATCATCGCCTAAAACGCATTATTCTATTATATCACTTTTTATCGTGGAACTTGTTTTGATTGACATGATTGATAGATAGCTTAACATTTTCACTGGGGAGACCGTAGAGCTCCTTATATTGTTTTTTCTGTAAAGAATGAATCAAAAGTAAAAAAAAGTTATGACCTTATCTTATTTTTCTGTACGTATTGGTCATTGTGCTCGAGAGATATAGTCATTAAAATGGTTGTTCTGTGATCAGTCTATGTTTGTAAATCTTTTGACGGTAGCATAATAATTGTCTTTTTTAAAATCTAAAAGGAAAAAAAAAGCACTTTTCAATTCGGAATTCGAGGACCATATTAATGATCCGTTTGTACGTAAACTAAATTTAGTTATGGTTAAATACGAATGTTTGGTGATACCAACCATAATTGAAATCCATTCGTGACTCGATGTAAAAGCCCTAAAAACAACTCCCGCGCACCATAGCCCACCCCCGCTTTATGTATGTTGGGGCCTTAGGAGTATTTCACCGTGTCCTATTTTCGAGTACAGAAACTGTGATATTGAATTACTCATCGGATCTAGATTTAAATAAGTTTTTAATATTATGTTGTATTTTATCTGTAGGTTTATTAGATGTTGTTTTCGTCGGAGCTGCCAAACGACTGATCGATGAAGGGGGCTTCGTTTGATAATTAATTTTAAATTGTTTAGAACTTCTACCTAAGTATTAGTTGATACATTGTAAAATAAAAACATTATTACAATGGACAATACTTGTATTTATTTCACTTTATTCATTTACACACCACTTCCATCAATTTCTGTCAGAATTTAATTAATGATCTCTGAAATACAGCTTCGTTTATTTGAAAATTATAAACTTCATTTTATTACTATGTAAGTTATAAAAAACGTTTTAAATTCGAAGACGCATCCATAAAAAAATTCTTTCTTGCCAAAAACGAAAATTGTTTCAAGAATCGAGATAAACATTTTCAGTGGGTACACAAAAATTTTAATTACGAAACCTAACACCTCCGAAAAAAAACGTGTTAAATTAACCGCATAAATGCTCTTGTCATTAAATTGGGAAGGGAGGCACGATGTACGGGAATTTTTATGCAAAATAATGGCCCTTAATTGATCATTAGCATTTTTTTAAGTGTACATAAACGTAATAACTTCTGAGGCAGCGTTCAGATCGCGAGAATGTGTTTATTTTTCATTAGGGGGGCGCTGCGACGCGAGCGACGCGGCTCTGGGGGACATAGGAAATGCGCCATTTTAATTTAAATAAACCGACACGGACACGGGGAATGTACTCGCGATATGAGTTTTCATTTAAATTAGTGCTGCGTAAACATTCAAGTGGGTTAGGAAGAAACAAAAAAATGAGATATTAGGTTGAATTAAAGATCGTAGTGACTCTTGTGTATAAAAATGGAAAAAAAAACTAAACGTACGGTCGGGGGATACCTGTCAGGAACGAAGATTTTTTTTCCATACAATAATGTAAAGTAAGGAATAAAACCGAAGAGTTTAATTTAATATTTTAGGAAGAACACTGATACATAAAAAAGTATAAAGTAGAGAATTTTAAATTATATAAAAATCTAAATTATAAATTTCAAGAGATAGAGAGAAAATGCATGGAGGAGGCGTAATTATTTATGGTTATGTTACGATTTCTACCAGTCAACTCCTATTTCAAAAAGCGCTAATAATTTCGTTGCAAGAAACATAACAATATGTACAGTTCACACGTGTTACAAGTGAAACCTTCAAAAAATTAAACTGCAAGAGAATACAACGAATGCGGTAGTAGGAGTGGAATGATTATGGGGTATTATATTTATTATATAATTGGAACCAAGTGCAAAAATTATTTTAAATTTTATTATTCTGAATCCATGTTTTCAATTTCAGCAAATGACGATACGTAGGCGCACACAAGCACCCATATCTCTTTTTCTCGCATTCTCTCTCACGTCATATTTTTTACTGTTGCTTTTAGATTTCATCGATTATTAAATCGCATCGGCGCTAAAGAAGTTCTCACTTCTAAACTTAATATTATTGTGCATTAAAGAGTTAACACCTAAACTTCCAAACGTCACATTCGACACATTAAAATAATTGCTTACAAAGTACATGATATAATGTCTCCAACTTGGGGTGCTGCCTCAGTACCCACTTAGTGAAACACTAGCTAACTATCGAGATAAGTAAACTTAGGCGATTATCTTTTCACTTCTAACTTCAGCCTGTTATATCTTTACTACATGTTGTACGTATGCTATATATTTGATCTTAACTTGCTTACAGAAATATAACATCAAAAATACAGAATAGTTTGGATTTTCACAATAATAGGTTTAGCATTTTCCTTTCGGGGATTCTTTCGAGCGGTCACCAGGCGCGAACGGCAACATGCGCGCTGCGTCACCAGATTACTTAACTACAGTTGGACAACATGGAGGTAGCGTAAAAGATAATTTTTTTCATCCAACTGAGTCGAAGCTCAAAAAGAGGGTTGTGTCTTTGACCTTTATGTGTATGTGTGTTCGACCCCAAATACTCTCGTAACTACTAAACGGTCGAAGTAATTTTAATGAGTTACATAGTTGAATATATTATTATTAGGAAAATGATGGTTTTGACAAACAAAAAGTCACATTGGACGTGTAAAAAGAGTTTTTTTCTCTTTGGAATCTGTCGAGTGGAGCATCAAAATCAAGGCATTACACAAAATATACATTTTTATTCGACTCGATTTTAAAACGATTTTAAAACTAATTACCACATAATTCTACTAATTCCGTAATATTTTATTTAAAAAATTGATCAATTGTAAAATTTCAAAAAAAAAATGAAAAAAAAAGTTGTTACTTTTGGCAACCTTTATCTGATAATAAAATTATAAATATATATATTCTTTTGAATACTGTATAACTTTATGCTATTTGCATAGATGAAACAAAACAAACCAATATAACTTTTGCCATATCTGTTCCCTATATATATTCCCTTAATACCCTATTCACAAAAAACTGTAAAACTGCTATCTAACATGTGAATTTTATTGTATATTATCGTTTATAGCAATATTTAAAACGTAGTTTCAATAAGTAAGTTTAATGTAGTATCTGCAATTCCAAAACCGATCCCAACTTGTCAGACGTAAGCCAAAGCAAGTTTTAAACTTAAAAAAAATAATTGCGTTTATTGCTGTAATTAATAGTATGTCATTTAAATACTCTAAAGAACGTGGTTTATTTTAATGAACGTCTTTTCGTGTTTATTTATTTCAAAAATAAGTGAAATAGCGTCAACAAATAGCGCTAGATTCGTCATTTTTCTCAAAAATAATTTATTTGTACACGTATAAAATCAAAAAGGAAAAAGACTAAATTTATATCCTTGAAAACCCCTCATTCTTTTCAAGACATACATTTGATTTTATTATACTAATATAAAATTTTTGAATTTTTGTTACCGGATTAATTTTATTAATTCATTAATACTTATACCATATTTGTTATACTTTAAGCATAAGCATTTTTTTGTGGTCAACATAATCAAATACCTTTAATAAGTGTCAGCAAACCGTCACAAAACTAATAGAGGTTTCTTATACCACATAAAACAAATCGATCCCTAGTTAACCTACTAAATCCTAGATAACCTACCCTAATGAGTATTTCCATGTTCAGTTGCATTTATTTATTAAATAATACTATTCGTTAACCGTGAAAGGAAACATGATAAAGAAGTAAATATTTCAAGTAAATAAAAAAGTGTTCTTGCGAGTGAAAACAGTAACGGTTCTAGCTTACTAGATTTACAACTCTTAAAATTAGATTTCAACATCTAATAAACGTAGATCTGCATTGAGCATCTGTAGCTATTGCATATTTGAAAAATTGCTATGAAATTATAAAAAAATATTCGATGGGTTGTCATAACAGTATAATTATACTGTGTCGAGCCAGACTTTTCGCATCTGTAATGTTGTTGATCTTCATTACCTTTTAGACGTTTAGTTGATTTATCATTGAAGTAGTCCTATATAAAGGTCCTATTTTTATGCTATCCACACATTGAAAAGAAATGGTAGAAAACTCGTACTCCTACAATAACACAAAAGAGTCATGACGATAATAAATATGTATATAACCCAAATTTTTGTTATGAGAATGAAAGTCATCCCAAAGAGTTTTTAAAACAATTTATTTAAATTAACAGAGTATCTGAAAAAAACGAATTCTAAGATTAACTACATTAACACAAAACCCATCTTTACGTATGTAAGTCAAAAAATAATTAATTTCTAGATAAACAATTCGTCCTTTATTACCTAGTAAAAAACCAATCACTAACACCGACTCGACACATTTATTATTCTCTAATTTATTAGGATTTCAAAGCGCACGCGATCGGCTTATTGATGCCTTACAATTTATGAAATGAGTGTACAATCGGAAACAAATTTGTTGATTTATATCAATGCAGCAAAAAGTAAATTTCTAGAAACTTATAATGTTTTCGTGATTATTCAAATTATATGTAGTTTTTAAAGTTTTTTGGCCAAATGCAAAAATTAAAAGGCGCAGTTCGCATCCGCGCGGTAGATTTTTTTAAAAGCTTTGTATTAAAATCATAACAACTATATCGAATATATTTACGACTCATACGAGATGACACCTTTATTTATTTTCATTTTCTATTTAATACTTGATCTTCACTGCTATTCCACTGAAAATTTTATTCAAATATATCAGATTTTATAATTATTCGCGAACTTTTTACAATGTCATTTGAATAAACATCCTACTTTCACGCGTTGTCACGCCACACTAATTTATAACTACCTACAGAGAATGCTCATTCTAAACGTTTGCGAGTATGCATTTACACTAAGCCGATGACGTCACAGACGAAACAAACCACGACGAACTCCTACGGACATTTTCCACCGGCTGATTAGTCTCGTGATTACTTTCCTTGAGCGAACGAACGTTCTCACGCCAAAAATAGAAGTCTTGTTATTTCGCTTTGCCTGTCTGTCTGTATGTCACAAACTCGTAACTCTTTTCATTTTTTATCGATGCTGACGCAATCACACGAACGAGTGTCTCATTTGAACGGCTACCCAATTATATAACAGAGTTCAAAAAAAGTTTAGAGGTAGCTTTCCATACACAAGCCAGAAGGTCGAAAATCTTTTTTCAGCGCATTCCATTAAGTGGAATTTCGTTGGATAGGTATTTAACACTAAATTAAATCATGATTAGTATATATATTTCACAGTTTATTAGTTGCAAAAGTCTTTACTTTGTGAGCCCCTTCAAATTTTTGAACCGTGTGTTTCAAATCTCTAAAAGTATTGTAGTCACCGTGATATAGAGCTTTCTTTATAAGCAACATCAACAAAAATATTTTATAAAGTCTTTTAATTTTTTTTCCGATATTTACAATTTTCAGTATAAATCCTACCTTACAATCCAAAAATCCTACAAATTTCAATACAATAAATAATCTGACTCCCACCTTGTTGAGAGTAATGTACGAATAATTGATTCTCTTATAAGAATGATGACTTAGAAAACTAAAATTTCTATAAGTTATATTAAGACTGATAAACTATATCTAATCCAGTGAATAGAAAAGTACAAAGTAATGAAAAAAAAAAAAAAAATACCTTGATAGGTCAAGCCTTTAGTAGAAATAAGTTGATTTCAATGCATAGTTTAAGTAGATTTTTATTAGTAGTATCCTTACTTTATCATCTCTTAGAATTGCTGTAGGCTTTACAAAATGGCATTTTATTGGGGGATGATCTTTTTTATATCTCGTTAGTATATTACGTATTAAATATTACATTAGTGTTGATGTTTAGGAATACTTATCTGTAACGTTTAATAGAGTTATGGTTTTCAAATTTAAATACGTTTTATTTTTTAGCAGTTTCTAAGTGACTAAGGCTAAAAATTTTAAGTGTGACCTATGTAATAAACGAATATTTTGTGGCTGACTGTATCTCTGCGAAGTCTTACACGCAACAAATGTTATAGATGCCGGATGTGTTTGTTTGTCAGCATATTATGTCTTTTAAATAAATTCATGTAAAAAAAACATGTCTGTAAATTGAAAATATTTGCTAAAAACTGATAACGGGTAATATATGGAGTGTAACAGAATATAAGACTATTTTTTAACACATTTTCTGCCTGTTTGTCTAATTTGAACGCGCTAATCACCAAAAATCTAAACGAATTTTCGGAGGGTTTATATAAGTGATTTAAGTGTAGTTTGGGGCAACATATAAGCTTTATTTTGTGAAAAGTTGCTCAAGAATAAATAATTTATTTATAAAACTACGTTTCACGCATACGAAGTCGTGAGCATATCTAGTTTTTAATTATTTGATAACATCCGTATCTTTACCGAAGATTAGTATGACAACCGATTTCAGCAACTTAACCAAAGTTAAGGTACTTATGTTATTAATTATACCAGTTTAATTTGTATAATTACTTAACTAATATGTTTTTCTCAGTTGTGCCTAAAATTTAAAAATCGAATCTGACGTCTCATTGAAGGACAGAAAAGACAAAATCTATTCTAATGATTTTTCTATTATAATTTCTCAGTTCTAAAACAAATGTTTTTTTTTATAATGGAATTTAATTTTCAACTCCAATATAATTCGAACGTTTCAAAATAGTGGAAGTACAAAACTTAAAGCCCTAAATTAAAATTATCGCCCTGTCAGACAAACTAAATGAGTGTAACTTAAGGAAAGTGGAACAAAATCGGCACATTACTAATTACGAAATTATTGAAAAACTGGCTATTGATCACAAAATAGTTTTATGTGGTTTAAAAAACCTAGGCTAAAAATAATTTCGTTGTTTGGATGCCACATTACCGTACAAAATCCTGTGTATATACGTAGCAGCCACACATTATGACCTTACAACATTAAAAATCAGAAACCGTATTTCTATTTGCGACTCTCTGTCAAACCGTAAGAAATCTGAGCCGCTTATGGAATTAATGATCACGGTTAACGAAAAATGCATAACATACTACGAGCATTACAAAAAAAAAGACGTTATAGGAAATATTGAGAAACTTCACAGAAAGCAAAACAACCCAGCTTAACGTAAAATAAGGGGGTATATTCATGGTGTGCTTGGAAAAGTATTTTATAATGTAAGCTTCTACGACCGGGTCAAAGCATTAAATCCGTCCTCCACCTAAACTTTAACAACTGATGGGATTAAATCTAGAGATAGAATATTAGTCGATAAACTCAAGGAGTCGTATATTCTTTGTAATCTTCGACTTATATACATATACATATCTTCTACATTAAAACAATTTAAACGCGGAATGTTTTACTTATTTCTCTAAATAATTAAACAATACAGATGCAAACGTAAACAACTGTGTACGGTCCGCGTTCATCCCGGGCGAAGTCTAATTTTGTTTAGACTTTACGAGCGGGGCCCCCGTAACTACAACCTCACGCGCCGTTTCCGGGGCGGGCCAACTTTTTATCGGGTCCCCGTTTGTTTAGTCGCATTAAGTCCCTGCAAGATTACAGGATTCGTAAGAAACACAATCTTTTAATTTTCTTCCTTCTCCGAATCGGCTGTATCGTTTCGTTTTGCAACAGCGAAAAATTACGATTTACGAATTACGAAAACGACAATCGAAAGGAAAGCAACGCTGTGAGGAGAATTCATTGAAACGAGAAAAAATTTTAAAAAGCCCAACCAATTGCTTGGACACGAATCCAATAAACTTTTTAATAATCAGATGAAAACGGTGGTTTTAGCTTTAAGCTAAGTTGTTGAGAATAATCAAGATCAATAGAAACATTGGCACTTATTTGACTTGAAGACAAACTAATTTTAACATGCATTTGATAAGCTTCAACCACCGTCATTTAGTCTTGACACTGATAAAAAGAAGCAATTTTTTTTTCAATTATCCGATTCGTTTTTAACTTTTCCATTGATTCCTTAATTGATGGAATTTAATCTTATTTCATTCTTATGGACAAAGTCTTAGGCGAGTAGTGGATTACTATATTAACAGCCTCTTCCACCGTGTCGTTTTAAGCTGGTGTTTGACAAAAAAAAAAGTCACTTTTTTAAGTTAATTTTGCATTCCACTTTCTTCTTTTAACCGTTGTTTGGCCTAAAATCCGTTAAAAGGAAAACATGGAGCGAAAATTTAATTTTAAAAGTGACTTTTTTAAAGTATTTTTTAATACGATTATCTTTTCTAATGTAACAACAAAATGAGTTTATTTTCCTAAAATTAACTCGAGACATGAACATTTGTAATAGATAATTAATTTATTAACATTAATGACTGCTTGATATTTTTTTAAATGAAAAAATTGAAATTACAACGACTTTGTCCTAATAATATACACGATTAAAATAAAGGACCATTCGAATGAAATTCTGAACCCACATACAAACCTACAGAAAAATACGAAATAAAATACTCTCCGTAGTTTGATAAGAATTGGATACCTAATACTTTGCGATTTGTTGGCAATGTCATAAAAGAAAATAAAAGATTACAAAATTTTTCGCAAAATAGTATATTTGGTACACAATAAAAAAATATCACCTATTTGGATGCTTTTTTTTATTTTTGTACTTATGTAAAATAGCTCACTTGACATTTTTCAAAGATCAAACACGAGGACATACAGTCGAAATCATGTTACACAGAGAAATCTAATAAAACATTGTGTTTTTTTTTACGTAAAAATACATGAACAGTCATCATTGTCTTTTTAATTAGACCAGCAAGTCTAAAGTTCAAGCTACTTCGATCGCCCTCGTCAAAGACGACATCAAACAAACAGGGCAAAACAAACAAGGACTATTCGCTTGTTCGGTAGAATTTATATGCGTGTTGTAGGAACGTATGTCGTTCGTTCCAAAAAACTTCGCTCCCCTAACTGCGCTAACGCTCGAAATAAACTGCACCGGATTCCAGACTGGCCACCTTACGGGCGTGCCTTGCATTGTGTCCCCGAACGAGCGCTCGGACATCTGCAACAATTCGCAACGCCCAAGGCAATCGCATTTACGCTTCACATGGATTTTTTTAAATGCACTCCTTAAATCCCTAGTTTCCTCGTCGCTTTCCAGTTTCTGATTTCAAATACTGATTCCGCGCGCGTCTAAGATCCCGGTCCCATTATCGATTCTGTTCCCTGTCCCGTTTTTTTTATTTCCATACCCCCACAGGTGTCGGTCCTGATTTCTACGAAGCCGAAGTAAAGGCTAGCATCAAAATAAAATATGGACTATATTACTCTGCACAGTGTACTTGGCTATGATTCAAAAAAATTTTACAATCGGTGTAGTAGATTGGTTCAACAATACAAATATGAAGACGGGAGCAAATGCCAGTAAGTATTGTATGACAGAAAACCATGTCTATTTGAATGCTACGTTGTATCAGAATTTCTAATGATTCTTTTCGAGTTTTGTGACCACAAACATACGGAAAGCGATTTTTTATATGTCATATTTCCAAAACACTTTTTTTTCGTCTATGGTGTATCAAAGTAAAATTATTAGAAATTACATCAAAACGAACAAGATTAACTGCAAAGCTAATTAACATACGTTTTAATTAGGTTTTCACATGAAATTATTAGAACGAACCTAGTATAGTTTTTTAGCTTAGCTTAGCTTAGATTTCATCACACCTGATAACGCCAAGTGCTTTGTAAATCAACTGCATATCAAAATATTATTGTATTACATGTGCGTTAAGCTTTGAAAGAAGAAATTATGAAGAAGCTTGAAGTCGAGGGAAGTTTACCAGAACTCTCAAACAGAAGTAAAAGTGTCTAGGTGTTTTACCCAACAGCCTAAAGAATCGGTACAATACCCCTATCTTTAGATCGAACTTGCGCCATAAGTTGAAACTGTACTGGAAGCAATTGCTGACGAGTTCTTTAAACCTATTTTTTTATTAATTGAATCATCTATGAAATATAGCATTATTTAAAGTCTATTTTAAATCTTATATTGTAAACATAGTAAACATAATTTTAAATCATAAATTATAAACTACAAATGGACGTTAATTCAAAATTTATTTTTTGATTTAAGGAATTTTAGTGCACCACTACCAACGCCGAGAGGAAAAATCTCGTTACATATGATAGGTTCATGTGATCTATTGTGAAACTGCAACAGATATTTATAAAGCACGCATTTTTTGATTTGCAAGAAATGCTTAAAAACTGTTTTTTTTTATTTGCGGCTTCGAAATTAAAAAAAGTTTTCATGTAAACACTCGTCTACCATCACATATTAAATTTTTAGTGTAAAACATATTTCTACTACTAAGTATATATCTTGTCACTAAGCAATCGAAACTCGCTCAGTTATTTATAAGATGCATCTACTAGACGACAGACTAACAAACCTCTAAACCGAAACCTCTAAAGATTCATAACAATTGTGTATGTCAGCTCCGATGTGCGACTTGATATCCAGTCGCACATCGGAGCTGACACTTATATCATCGATATAATATATATAATCCCTCCTTACGAACAATTGTGATGTTATATATATATATATATATATATATATATATATATTATAGAATAGAAAATAAGGAAAGTGAACGCATCTTTTATGTTACTGATAGCACGCGTATTCATTTATCCTAATTAATATATAAATCGATTATATAAATTAATTATTAGGAATATTGATTTCTTTCGCCATTAACGTCACATTGAACAGTATCAATTTCACTTAATGACTCCAATAGAGTTCTTCCATATTTTATGATATTTTGTTAGCATTATTCACTTGTTAACTTTGAACAGTAAGTTTCTCACGACAAGCGCATTTCCTCATCCATAATGGGTCTATGCTTATTACAGTGACGAAAGTTGGGTATGCCAAAAGAAAATCAATACAGAGGACATGCAAGATAAATGTAAAAACAATGATGTAAGAAAGCGGTGCGGCTTGAAAGAAGACGTAGTGGCTAAAGTAGAAAAAAAGGCCATTCGGCAGCCGAAATGGAAGTACATTTCATTTTATTTTCATATGTAATTCATATGAAATATGTAATTTTCGGATTTTAAAAATTTACAAATGCTGTAATTTCTAAACCAGTTCACCGATTTGGCTCAAATATGAACTCGACCTTTGTAATCATCCATAGAATATGTATGTTGAATTTCATGAAGTTTTCTAAAGAATTGTATACGCTATCGTGCTGAAATGTCACGCGTTATTTAGTATATACACATACATATATAAACCTTTGAACCATATGCATTTCCTGACGCAGCTCGTCGAGTTAAGTTGGAAAACAGCAAAATTTTTCAAAAGGTGCATCATGAGGAGGACAAGTACAATACTTAGATTTTTATGAAATCCAATAAAAAGCTGTATAGCGGTGGTCTGGCCATCTGGAAAAGATGAATGAATGTAGACTGTAGAGAAAAATTTTTAAAGAAAACCTGTGTGATGTAAAGGTCGCCTTACAGAATCCTATGCAAACTAATTTGATGGCATAATAATAACTAAGTGGGCATATGCACGTACACGATTTGAAAGATGCGAAAGGGACGTTGCTCAGGGAAACATTATGCTTCACTTTTTTAGTTGACACTTGATTTTAAAATCCAAAAAATCCTCATAACGCGGGCTATTTACGAAAATCAGTTCATAAGGAATAACTTCCGAAAAACTAAGAAATTATTTAAACTGCACACGTGGCATCGATTCCGTTTTATTGTATGAAATCATAAAAAATACTAACGCGTCGGGGGAAATAAATCCAAACCGTACGAACATTAAAAAAAAATGTGCACACTTGTTTTAGCGTTAAAATACAGCTCTGCCTGTTCGCTCGAAAAACAGAAAAGATTAATATGTTAAAGAATCTATTGAAAGGCGACATCGCCGCAACACGTGCCGCGACAAGCGCGCCGCGCGCCAGATGGCGGCGCCCTCGACACCGCCCACTGACGTTCCCGTTCGCCGCATCCCGCGGAGAGGAACGCGTATGGGAGCGTTTATACAATTGAAGCTGTAAAATAGATATGAAAATACCACGAATTATGCGTTCGATGCGTGTTTATGTTTCTTATGTACTACTACGTGAATTTAGCCGTATTGTAAAGCTTATCTTCTATTACCGTAAATTACATTTACATTTCTCAGCTCATTCCTACTGTTCGACGCTTACTTAAATTATCCATCTTCATTCAACGTTACACAAGCGTTGGCGAATATGATAATAAGTTCCTGCACTAAGCTCCATATGCAATAAAACAAAATATGTATTCCGTTTTCGATTTACACAGATTTTTTTCGACACTCTTGAGAAATCGTATCGCGCACTGACAGCAATATTTTTTTTTATGAAGTTATCGCGTCAGACGTACTTACCGCTTTAAATTCAAACCCTGCAAATTGGAACGTGTATAGGCTCATTTAAATTCTGACGGCGGTGTCGCGCGTCACTCGCGCTGTCACACCGCGTTTCCTTTCTCGTCGCTCACTCGCGTCCTCCCTTTTAGTCTCGGTGTATTTTTAATATCTCCTTAATGTCGGGATTGGTTCTTTTTTTTTTCGGTCGATTCAAATATACACACTTTTTATTTCTGAGTACATGAAGCGAGAAGCGAAATTCAAACACCCCGCTTAATGGCGAACTTCTAAAACTTTCTGTATTTTGGTATACACGTACTCATAAATAATTTATCACGGTTGTTCATGAATTCTGCTTTAAGCCGACGACTGGAGGCGTTTTAGGTAACGCTGTATACGTAGACATTCACGCCGTCTTTTGTGACAATAATGATCATTGTCTCCGTTCCCATTAATATCTCATTACTATTACTGGCGGTCTGTACCGAATGTGCGAACTATGAAAAGATGGAGAGCACCCGCCCGTTTATAGTAATAGGTAATAGGTCATGTCGATAAATTACTTGGTACGTTTTCATTTGTCTCTGGTAAGTTTCGGTTTATTATCAAAGTTTTTGCGAGAATCTATTTCGTAATCTTTGATAGCTAATTTCGTTGATGCGTTTTGATTGGAAAATAACAATTTATTTTTATTGAAATAAATCAACAAATTTGTGGTGTATCCGGACTCCGTGCGTCGCGACGCTTTAAAAGGAAAAAGTTTGACGGTCGAAATGTCATGTCACCGAGGTTGACGCGAACTCCTCAGCATAAATGTTTTCGTATTTAATTACTTACTAGCTGGGCGACCGAGCTTTGCTCGGATAATTTTTTGGATACACTAAGTGTATAAAACACTTAACTGTTAATATACCAAGTTGTAAAACTAATGTCACTTCATTTCGCTGATTAAAAAACAGTCCATTATCACCAGTAAAATATCAAGTGTCGTAATATTAAAATTATAAAATATGGTTGTCTGAGGCGATTTTAATGTTTCCAAAATATTTTTTTAATGATTTCTGTGCAATTTGTAATATTCGACATATTTTACTACTTACTTAGTGCTACTAATGAGATCGTATTGAGATCTAATTGAGATCGTAGTTTTATCTTTTAACACAAGATGGCACTCTTTTCCCATTGAATAGACCACAACTGACGACTGACACATTTTCAAATTAATATTCCAAAAACAAACATGAAAATAAAAAAAAAAACTAATATTGAGGTTATTTTTGATAAAATTAATTAAAAAAAAAAGCAACCGTGAAGTGGATCAAATTTAACTTGCAAAATAAAAATGCATGTCATAATAATAAAAATTAAAAAAGAAAACATACGTGATAGCCGCTGCTACACGGCAACTGTAAACCCCGCGGCGAAATATCTGTATATTTAGTAAGTAAGCATTCATATCCCGGTTTTTAATTTTTTTTTTGGAAAATCGCGTTTTCCCGAGAAAAACACCTATGTTGATAAACTTGAAACACTAAACTTTATCTAAATAAAATTTTTCATGAAAATCGTTAGATCCGTTTCCGAGATAGCTGGTATATATAAACAAACAAATATACAAGAATTGCTCGTTTAAAGGTATTAGATTCTATTAGCAAGACAAGATTATAATTATACTAGTTAAACAATATGTTGATAAGGATGTGTACGTGTGTATCAATGTATGTAGTATGCACAGTATTATACCGAGGTTGACACAAACTGTATTCGTGTTTTCGTTTTGCATTTTTACCAAAAACTTTAATACGGTGAATGCAAAATTTTTATCTTTTTTATAAATTAATGGCCTCGTACTATGTTGTTGCACGAGATACAACGATTCATTTTCATATTTCGAAAAATTTGAATCCAACATGTTGGGTAGTACCCCATCACTGTCTGCGGATTTCTAAAGACACAGAAATAAGTTTCCACCCTGAAGTACCGGTTTCCTCACGACGTATTAGTTACGAATTGTGGATATTGAATAAAACATCATACACGCTCGACACTAAGTCACCACTTTTCCCAAATATTTTTCTTTATTCGATACGGATTGGTACTTTCAAACATAACCTTGAGAACTACCTTCTTCATCTTATCAAGTGACTGACTAATTGAGCGCGCGCTAAGCGACCTAGGAGTAGCAAGTTTGAGGCATGATAACCGACATCACAAAACATCTAGCCCAAATAAAAGTTGAAAATATCACATCACTCATTTTAATGTTTAGGTAAAATTCCGCCATTAAACCCGAATTTCTTGGACGGTTTACTCGACCTTTGACAGACATGAACTCTTAACGCGCATCGGAACAGTGAGCGGATTAATATGGCTTAATATGAACTTTTTTGAATAAGGCCATTTATTATGCAACAGCGCCACGTTACGCCGAACGTACAAATATGAAAGATCTGATAAACGGTCGACTGTCCATACCATCTCTTAAACTTCCCTGTATTATATGCATAGATGTGTTTTTAAGCTCTTAAAGTTCAAAAATATAATTGTCTATAAGTGTTTTGAGCATTTCTTGCTCAAAAATTTGAAATACAGTTAACCCTGCAGAAAATATACATACCAGTCAACTATTCGAGTTTAAAAGATCAACAAAGACGCTTTTTCAAAACCTAGCTCAAAAAATTAGTGTTCATATATTTTAAACTCTTCGGTATCAAAAATGTAAATTTTATTTGTAAAAAAAACCAATCTAAAATTTTTTTACTTTTCATATTTTTTGAATGGTTTACTGGATTTTGATACGTTTCGGGGAATACATTGTAATCTTTTAAGCAAAAAAAGATAACCGAGTACCAACCAGCAGTCTTGTTAGACTTACAATTTATTGCAAAAAAAATTATCCGAATTTTCCATACCTGTCTGTGAATTTTCGGAATGAATCAATCGATTTTGATGCGGTTTACGTGGTTATTTTTCATGGAGAAGAGTTTTGTAGAGATTATATTTTGGAATTCATTGGTATAGTAGTTTAAAAATATCGTAAAAAAATATCTTTTGAATTTGTTTCTCCAACAACATCTCTTGAAAAAAATAAACCGATTTTTATGCAATTTTGGTTGATCAATGTAGCTTTTTGGGGCAAAGTTGAATATTGGTATGACCAATAAAGTAGTCTAAAAGTTATTTCAAAAGTCTAAGTTTCTAAAAATTTATTTTCCAGATTTCTTATAGACTGCTAAGCAGAGTTGATTCAAATTTTAGGAATTTTAAGTTGAATAGACCATTTTGAATACCGTAAACTACGTTTTGATCGGTAATTCCATTCAAAAAAAGGATCCTAAAATGTCAA
Organism: Eumeta japonica; assembly: GCA_005406025.1. Classification (NCBI taxonomy): domain Eukaryota; kingdom Metazoa; phylum Arthropoda; class Insecta; order Lepidoptera; family Psychidae; genus Eumeta; species Eumeta japonica. The sequence goes on from BGZK01001331.1 coordinate 117,274, forward strand.
AATCCGATGAATATTCGCATATGTATACAGGCAGTTTTAGAAAAAAATGAACTATTTTTGTAACTCGGTTATTCTTTGAAATGATATACTCGATGTAATATCAATCTTTTACATTTATGAAATTAAATTGAAGATTTAAAAATTAATTAATAAAAACCCTGAAACAAACAATACCTCGAAAAAATAAAAAAATAATACGTGATTGACCCTTTAAGTTTAATATAGGTGATATATTGATCCACGTCGTAGCGTTGGGGGACCTCTAATTCAGTCTTAAACCCAATAATCAGATACTAATGTTTCGAAATTTATTTATGATGCCTAAATTGCGTGTTTATAATCCATACTTAATCATGTTTTGTTGTATTCTGTTATTTTATTTGTCAACTTAAGTTACATCAAATTCCAACTATGGAATAAGTTGGAGAGAGAGTTGGGTATCCTGAAAGTAAGAGAATAACGAATTTCGATTCCATCAAACCTGTGAAAGATGTCTACATACATTAATAACCTAGAAAAGGGCTGATAATTTTTAAACTACTGGACCAATTTTCCTGAATAGCTAAGAACACTCAAAAAATGTTATCTTTCGCACAAAAAATACTAAAACGAAACCTATTCAGTCGTTTAAGACGTACGATGTCAGTCAGATATACAGATGCACACTCCAAACTTATAAGACCCATGTTTTTCCATCGGAGGTTAAAAAAATACGATATTAATTATGTGGATATTAATTTCCACTATGATATATTATCATGAAAATTTTAAGTATGTGATTAAAGCACGTAAATTCGCAACTAACTCATAAACGCTCATTTAAACACTAATGTATTTATAGTTACATATACATATTTTATTATTTCAAATTAATTAATCAATATAATGGAACAATAGCCTAATCTAATTATCAGTTTTGTAATGTTTTTAAACTTGAAAACACTAACAATTTTACTTTTTGTCAAGTGGACTAAGTAACTCCATTTGTTTTAAAGTTGATAAATATTATTTTACTGTATTTTTGTAATACATTAAAACCGAAAACATTTCCACAATTTTTTTTCATTAATTGTATAAATTTATACTACTTTATCCCAAAGCTCCGCTCGCATGTTTAACGCTTGTCGAGATTTTAATTCTTACTAAAACCTCGATCCTAAATCCATTCCTACTAATCGATTCCAATACCAATTTCCATCTTGATCTCGATATTTTCCTGATGTTTGTCTTTCTTTCTGCTCGTATGGCTTTTTCCTCTCACTCTCGCTTTCCTTCTTTTTAACCTTTCACTTCCTATCTCTCTCATATCTCTCGCTCCCATCTTTCTCCTTTCCCTACCCCCTCAATTATCATTGCTTTTCTCATGCAAACCAAATCTCGTCCTTGTCATGCAAATAGAAAAATAAACATTTCTTTAACTACATGTATTTAAATATGTACTTAGTATATGTAGGACGTTAGATAGTTTTTTAAAAGTTTTTTACAGTATATAACTTAAGTCGTAATATGGCACGATTTTTCTGCCTTCGAGATGCACTAAAAGCGTTTGTGTTAATACTAAAGGTTACTTGTCATAACCCAATGTATACTAGAACCTGACCACATAAGGTGTATTCACAATAAAAAAAAATCATGCAAATCGAATTGGTGATTTTCAAGCAACAAGCTCACAAAGGAACAGACAGACGTACAAAGAAGATTATCGTTTTGTAATATGTGTAGATATAAATATACTTACCTATTCAGATAGCGATAACAAACGTCAAGCATTGCATGAAATGATAGGAGATTTCTCTGTAACCTAGTTAAAGCCACGACCGTTTGTCGGAGCCAGCGACTTCAGAAAAATCCCAACGCTCTTAAACTTTTAGTATTCATAAACAGTGCGACGGGCGTTAATTTAAAGGTTCACGGCGGCGTGGGAAGGCCGGGGCGGGGTATCCGGTGACAAAATTCGGGCCTCGCTACATTGTAAGACTATGAAGCAATCGATGTTTCCGTGCCGTCGTAAAAACTCCATTGTTATCCGGTCAGAGGCCGTTTCATCCGATATCTTTGACTGGAAAGGACTGCGCCTTAATTATCTTTTAGACTGCAATACGTTGAATAAATTACCTAACTATAGAGTTACTGTAAAAACAAATACTAAGAATCGTTCTATCAAACAGAACTCCGTGTGGTATAAAATTGAAGTGTTTTGTTATTTTCCTATATTAAAATAGGGATGTGATGCAAGAGTATCTCTCTCAAGTACGACAGTCGTAATGGAGGGGAACAACATATTATTTATTAATAATAAACGTTGGCTGGGTAAGAAAAAAGTAAGCGATAAGTAAAAGTTTTGTAACGAAATAAGTCACGAGCCGCTGAAAACATTTCACTCGGTTTTTCATAAAACGGAATATTCTCTTCGCTTTTCACGCTCATTACACGGCGTCACACACGCCTCGGTATAATATATTAGTGCTTTTATAGTACCTCGAAAATTAATGTCGTTTCTCTGGTAAAAAAAAAAAAAAACTAAAGTACGGAAAATATTTGTAGGTTAGCCCGTCAATTAGGAAGGGGATTTATCTTAATGACAACATCAGACAGTACTAAATATTTAAATCACAGCATCTTACTGTGTTGTGATGTTACCAAAGGCAAGTTAAATATGTAAGATACTCTTAAGTTTACCACTAAATATATGATCCCACTTATTTCAATATTCTGTATGTTTTACAGAATCGTTAATCCGCGATTGGTATTTCATTAGGTTTTTATTATAACTAAATTAATTCAAATATGGATGTCAAATGATACAACTTGTTCAATGTCCGTCGACAGGGGCAACACACTAAAGAAAAATTTCTGGCAAACGTTCGACCTTATAGTTCAACTCAAGACTTCGCTGTTTCGACACTCTCAACGAAATACACCTATTTTATGATTATTATTTATTATCAGCTTTCTACCCGTATCTTTTATATGGAACGATCTTGCTGTCATTCCCAACATCGTTCTCTCTTTCAATTCGATATCGGTCACACCCTTGATTCGCAGACCCACCCTCACACAAACATACGCACACGCACACAAACATACACACGCATGCAACACACAGGCTTAAAGACTTCATTCCAGAAATAGAGAAGACAGCAACACTTTCTCAAATTTTGTTAAAGACCTTCATCGTTCTTAGTGGGAAGTCAAAAATGACACAAGAATTCCTTGTCAATTAATCTTGCTGTCGTCACAGCCTTTATGTACAAAGTTGCCTCGTATCGTGGCACACGCATATTTCTAAGACATTCCAACGTGATATTCCTCGTTAGCGCAAATCGCGAGCAGTAGGGAGTAATTCAAAATTTTGTCAAGTAACAAATAACGAGATGAGCTCGACGCCGCATAAGCTGTAAGGCGCCAAACGCCTTTTACTCGACATTTCATATTCTTCATATATCGTAAAAACGATAAGGTTTATGGCGTATTGAAGTCGGTTTTCAATGGGATGGGCGAAGAAACTATAATATAAACGAAAAAAAAAACTACTTTTAGGATTTCGTAACTCAAAAGGACCCTTATACAGTCATTTTATTGGCTGTACGATTGACGAGAGCCTTTTTCTTAGGAATGCGTAGAGGTATCAAATTGAAATGACTATTGAATATTAAGGTCTACGACTTCTTGAAGCTGTAAAAAAATGAAGCTTCTATGTGAACGAAATCGAAAAATACAGCTATTTTGTCGCATATTTCGAATATAGCAAATAAATCAAAACCTATATTGGGTTGATCTAGAGTCATTAAATTTTGCAATAAGCAAGATTTCACCGCATTAGTAAATAAAAAAATCTAATAAACGTTTATTTATATGTATGGACATAAAAGATGTATCTTTTTTGTAATTACAGATTAACACTTGCAGTTAGAGTGTGGATAGCAATGTATGGGAGAACATTTTTAAATTCTTGCTATGAAAATTTAAGATTAACATTCAGAAATTAAAAAAATTTTTGTATAAAAGTTTTTGAAGAAAAAAACAAAAAAAAAAACCAAAATTTCGGGATTCCCCAGTTCCACATCTAACCAGTATCGGTATCGAAAACAGATAAAATCATTGAGACCCTTAAGAAACGAAATATGTGTACACACAAAATTTGTTATGACTTTTTTGAGTTACAAGGCTTTTGTGTTTAGCATAAAATAATAACCGTAGACACCTAATCGCAGTATGAGAAGGCTTATAAGGAACTGTCGGAAATGTTTGATTAGCCTACGATCGATGGTAGAATATCGATTCTTCATAAACAGGAACAGAATTCTATCCATTCGTTGTTCAAGAAAGCATTGATATCTAACAAGCCCGCATCGCCCTGGGACGATGGCCACATTTTTGTAAGTTATCTCAGATTACAAAATGGTTAATATTTGAATGCGCTATTATGCTATTTACTATTTATTGCACTTATCAATTCTAGTATTATCACTAATAAGGTTCAGAAACCAATATAAAAATATATTTTAAGTTAGTTATTTTTTATTTCATGCCACTATATGAATCTTTTTCTGTATTATTAAATTCATTCTAATGTTATAAGTGCGAAAGTGTTTCTTTGTCTGTTACGTTTTGACACCCAAACCACATTTCCAATTTTGATGTAATTTGGCAAAAAATAATTTGACACAAGAGAACAGACTTAAGCTACATTTTGTGTATTGCCCTGTTCATACTTTTGTTTTTTTTTTTAATATACATCTCAACAATAGTCATATTAATTTTAATGAACTTTAGTGTACTAATAAAACAAACCATTTTTTTTTATATTTCTAGCTACTGGCTGTTTATCATACTACCTGTATTAGTATACATGCCTGTACACATATACCATATGTGTACTTATGTATTATTATCTTAATCAATTTTAATGTCATTTAGGAAACTTATGTCATTGTCACATAAAATATAGTTTACTGTTTATTTTTTTACAAATTGATCTGTAACTTTTTTTGTAAGAAGAAGATATAAAAGTCATTACTTTTATTTTGTCGACCATGCTCACGATTTGCTTTGCTTGGAGATGTGTTAGAGTAGACGATAGCGATTGAGAAGGAAGGGAAAGGAAGATATGGTGTGAGTGGGAGAAGTGACGTGCAGGCGAAAGTAAGAGAGAGTATCGACAATCCGACTATCACTGTATAATTGATAATAGTGGTTTAGTAATAAAAAAAAAACATAGTAAATGAAAACGAACGATATTGTTTTCTTACTGCGTTTTTTGTTAGTCCTATATTCTATTTTTACAATATTATAAATGAAGTATTTTGTAACACAATTACGTTTACATGGTTGAACAAATTTAGGTGAAATTTAGCACACAAAGAGAATATTTTCAATTTCAGTTTCAATCCTGATTCCGTTCATACTTTCTAACTCAACAGCAGTATTTCGACTCCGTCGCGCTCTCAGTTTCAATCTCATTCTTATAAATGTATCTAACCCCCATCCCGGTTTCACTCTTAATTCTGACCTATTACGATTCCAATATCACTTCCGGTCTCAACAGTCCCGTGTCCGTCCACCCACGCTTCTAAACCCAATCGTAAACTCAATCTCAGTTGTAATCCCGACACCGCTATCGATTCAAATATCGTTATGACACATAATCCATATCCAGCAAACACAACCACTCACTACAAAAAAAAATCAAGCGAAAGAAATGATTTTCCATTTATATTTAGCTTCTATTTTACCAAATATATAGCAAGATAAACTTTAAATTCTGTATATTCAGCATCTCTTGCGCTAAAGAAAAACAAACAAACGGTCAGTGTTTTTAGCGTTTTTATCGAGTAGTACTGATCAATCATAATGACAAAAAATATCATTGAAGAGCGAATATTGGCAATATTTGTACACAAAAACTTTGATTTCGCGTGTCGCTAACTGTTACCGAGTTACGTTTAGACTTATCGACCAAGACTGATCGAATTGTTATCTATCGATAGCATTACGATTTTGTTCGTATCGTCCGCTCTACTAAAATGCTGCATTTTAAATTTGTTTGGGATCGATGAATATTCAATTGTTTTTTATGCTTATGTTTTAATATTCGATTGATACGATTCTAATCTTAAGACGTCGAATATGATTCAAAGACAATCAAACACGTCATTTTTATTTCTTAACAGAAACCAAAATTTTAATTTTTGTCTTTTGACGTCCAAAATGAGTTTTCATACATTTTTTGTATCTGATTCGGAAGGTAACAAGCGCCTTCACTTGTTATATCTTCACATAGGATTCTAATAAAGACGTAAAAAAATGGTCGAAAAGCGCCCGTTAGGAACGAAGTTTATTTTCAATATAAATAATACTAAGTAAGAAATAAAATCAAATAGTTTCATCTATATTTCATTTATTAAAAATTGGATATAATAAATTAAAGTCAATTACAAATTACATAAAAAATACTAAATAATAAATTTCAAAAGTGAGAGAAAGCGAGAGAAAAATAAAATGAGAAAGTGTATGGAGGGGGCGAAATGCCTTTTAGTTATGTTACGATTTCTAGCAGTCGACTCCTACTGCAAGCCGCGTTACGGAACTACGTTGCAAAATATGTAACCACAATAACAAAATGATAATAATTAACTAACTCAATTGCTGATTAAATGTGGTAAATCGATGCGATGTTTTAGAAAAGAAATCTTAATTACTCACGAGCTAGTCTTATTTCTTAATGCACTGAATACGTTTTCCGAGAAAATGGAACGCGAACGGATTAAGTCAAACAGATCTGAAAGCGGCGGCCGCTAATTGAGCCTCGACGAACGCGAAACGCCGAACGCGCGTCGGCCACGCTGCGAGGCGATTATCGCGGACCGTCCCGTTTGCCTCGTTTCTACGTGTTTTTAAAATAACCTTTGCTAATCACTGAACGATGCCATGTTTCTAAAACGGAAATAACTCCGTTTTTATTTTCTACACTTACTATAATTGACATTAAATTTTATAAAATTAATTTAAAAAAAAATAAAAGCAAATGTAGACAGTAAATCGTAAAAGCTAGAATGGAGGTAGCTATATTTCAATAATAGTTTTAGATCAATGTATTTATTTCCAAGGTATGCCGATTGTTTAATTAATCTACGTACTCTAATAAAGAACTGGATTCATGCTGGAGATCGGAATTAAGACTTGAATCGGGTCAAAACTAGAATGGAATGTGAATGTACTACGAATTCAGCTATCTAGAAATATTTTAACATGAATTGAAGTCGATACGGGAACGGATGCAGCATCATGATTGAAATCTTATATCTATAGCTGCAGCTAGGAGTTTAATTTATATCCAAACTGTCTGTTTTAACTGAAATCTTCAAATTAATAAAAAACAATGAAGAGCTTAGAAAATCCTAGAGCGTACACTTCAAAGTTTCATATTCAATTGGAGGAAAATGCATCGAGACCGGTTATTAAATTTAATTATTATAATTAAACGCATAGAATTATAGCAGTTGCATTCTATATAATTTCAATCCTAAGAATTACTAAGTTAAAATTAATTCAGCTCAATCATTTATTGTTTTTGTCAATAAATTATAAAATCAGTAATAGCGATTTGAAATAAACCCGTCTAATATTTTTAAGTCACTGCATATTTGAGATATGCTACATTTTTCACATTATAATTAAAATTAAAAATTGTACTGATCTGAATTATATATAATGGCGGTTGAAGAACAATCAAAATTTATTTCTCTTTTTCGAAAAGGCAATGTGGTCAATCTAGGCACGGGGCCCGCACATAAACAAATAGTTGAAAACAAATCCGTACGATACGCTACCAGATTGAATGAATAATGCAAGAACCTGGCCCGATTTAAATAGTTCACTTTGTTATATTTGAAAACGAAATCGAAAATGTACAAAGTATAAATTACTCTATCGTGAACTTAACTAAAACATATCACATAGTACAATTCTCAACTGTTTTCTATTCTTAGCGCATGGTTCTTTCTTATGTGGACATAAAATTAAGTCCTTTTTGAAATAAAACTTCTTTGAGCGCGCCTTGAGATCGACTGACCAACGAGAAAATAATATTCAGTAAAATTTATATTTCGTTTATGCAGTTCACGCATTTTTTATTTAAATTTAAAATATTTCAAATATTCAAATTCAGAGTGGTCAATATTGAAAAAGGGCAACTTCTACGTAAACTATTAATACTTTTATCAAATATTATGTTATTATAAGGAGCTGCGCCCGCGGCTCTGTACGGATGATCGTAGGATGAACTCTATGATTTGTTTGTATCGAGCGATCTGTTGTAGTAAGGTTCCAAACTAGGTTTACGTATTTCAGATCTAAAATTATTTATTGATTTTTACTTTAATTGTAATATCTGATATAAGACTAAACAAAAAGCTTTTACTTTAGTCACATTTTCAACTATTTTTTTTACATTTCGGAACTCAGTTCCGAAATTTCGTTCGATTTTCTTATACACTTATTGCGGAATTCTTTCAAAGTGTAAATGTATTTTTGGCTTTTATCTTTAAATACGCATAAGCGAAAACCGGAGAGCTTTCTAATGTAATTTTTATTAAAAAAATATGTCACCTAGATATTCGGGTATTATATATTGAAGTGTTGAATTATAGCGTTCAGTCGTCCTCTTGAAGCCGAAATGTCACTCTAAATATACTTTTTTCTCTTATGTATCGAATAATAAGACAAAAAGTGGCGCTTGATTGTTTAAGAGTTTCGCTATCGATCTAAAAGGTACCGAGTTCGAGTCTTGACCGTCGGTGAAGGGACCGATGTAACTCGTTCCATATTTAAGGGAGCACGCTAAGCCATTGATCCCGAAGTCGCCACTGCATCAGCGGCGACGGTCGTGAGCGACCCCCGACCCACACTGTTCAAGCTGGATATATATATGCACACATGCACACATGCACACACACACACACACACACGCACACGCGCACACGCGCACACACACACACACACACACACACACACATCCACACACACCCAGAGATAAAGAGAGAGAGACGTGTGTGTCTCTCTATGTGTATAAAGTGTGCCGTCACACAGAACATAACCAGCGACGATTAAAGCGTTTTTAACGCTTTCTCATTTGTAAAATTAAAATATCTAAGTGTTTGATATATGTTATACGTAATTATCGAGCAAATTCAACCAAAGCAGCGAACAAAACTAGTGCCATATACATATTTTAAATGTGCTAATTAAACCTTTTCATTCGGTATCTAACATAGCACGTTCAGATTTTTTTATTTTATACCCTTTAGAAGACTGCATATTGAATCTAGTGTGGCGTCACATAATCTATAATCAAGATATGATAAAAGCGCTTCCAACAATATCTCATTTTTCAAATTGAAATAAGTAATTTAATCATAACCCCTTTTTTGGCTTCGCCATAATCGGTTAAAGACAGCAACATTTCAAGAAATTTAGTATTCAAATTCATCTTTTATTGATTGTTTTGTAACAATTTATTATTCTGCCGAGGAATGTTTAATATGTGTTCAAAGTTTGTTACCGTCTGGCAATAAATGTGACAAAAAAAAAATAAAACATATACTGTATACTGGTTTAATTTAAGTTTCATTTCTTTAACATTTATAGTTGGAGAAGTCAGTCAACTATAAATGTTAAAGAAATGAAAGTCAGTCTTTTATAAAAATTATTGTATTGTACATTGTAGACGGACGTCTTCAACGCTTGGATCCGCAAATAATTAATTATGTAAACGTACAAAGATATGTTAGTTACTATTTCTATTTTCATAATTCTTATTTTTAGGGTTCCGTAACCAAAGACACAAAAAAAACCTAAACCCTAGTAATTTCGTCGTTTCTCTCAGTCCGAGCGTCCCATATGTCACAGCCTTATAAGTCATCCATTTTTTTTCAGCTTTTCTGATGAAAATATGCGGACAGGTGTCGTATGACTTTATATAAAGTATGATTACAAAAAAAAGCACCCAATAGCTTTCATATGTGAAATTGAGCGATGAAATATTTTTTCTTATTTCTTCCCCTTGCACAGGGTGTGCCGGTGGACAATTGTCTAAGAACTAACCAAAGGATCTTAAGTAAGTTTTTCTCTCGATTTTTGGGATTTATTAATCTCCAATTTTTTTAATTGTTAAGTTTTAGCTCTTCTAACTTTTAAACTTTGATTTATATAAATGCAAAGAAAATGCAATATTTTATTAAAAATACAAGATTTTTTGCAGGATTTTTTTGGATTGTACGTAAATTTTAGTTTTCAATAGTAACAATTAAGTTGTCGCCCCCTAATCACGTATGCAAGTTTTGCACAATACATATCTATTTTTGAAACATACACTCGTCCCGAGATTATTTTACATCAAATATTTCAAATCTATTTAAGTGATTTCATACGTTTCGAATTGAACTTCGTGGAATTACAAATTTCGTTACGTTGGGTGGTACGAAACCCCGGTTGCGAGGGTGCGACCACCACCTTAGCCATTTGATTTCTATTTATATACGAGCACTTTCAATATAACTTGTGACGGGTTTAGACAATATAAATTTTAGTTGATACATCTTTGTGACTAACTTCACGTCTATTTTTTGTTGCATCTGACTTCATTTCACACTAAAAATCCGAATCAAAAGATTAATAAGAATAGAATGAGAATTTTGAAAATGTCATTTTAGTTTTTTATTTAAATAATCATTTCATTTAAAGATGCTCGCTTTTTAAATTTCTATAATTTCCAATTTTGTGTCTATGAAGCTTTGGGAGCTGGCAGAAGGGTGAATAAACCTCGAATGGAATTAATAGAGATCCCTTTCAATTCGCACGCAATCCTGAACACACAAATAGTTATAATTAGATATGATATAGAACCTTATATGTAACAAAACGTGAATACGTTGGTCCGCGCGATGAGAACCTTACTAGCTGAGTTATTTTCGTAAAATCGGACCTTAATCAATAAACCTTCGACCTCTGCCGCACGTTAAGGGCTTACAAATCACGTTTTTCGTGATCAACCTGTGAGCTTTTGTATATTTTTTTTGCAATATCACATTCGATTTGTACTCGTTTCTATAGGTATACAAAAAAAAACATGATTTCTTCATACTAGAAAAGTATTGGAGGGATGAATGATCAATGTAATTTATTAGGGACATTTTGTACTATAGATGAATTTAAAATAATTAACTTAAGCTATGATAACTATTACATAGATTAAAAACATGTACACATAGACATACATGTACGCATGCACGCATGCGTTTGTACGTGTGCATGCGTAGAAGTGTACTTGTTTATGTGTATACAGCGATCATATTTCTTTTAACATTTTCGGTACGTAATATTGATGAACTATGCTAGACATAACACCAATGGAACAAATTTATTCACATACAACTACAAACTAAACAATATTTACGTATTTCTTCTTATACATAAGCCTGACACGCTTGCCCGCTTAGAGCCAACAAGGGAACATAATTTGTTGTGGAGATCCGGACCGCGCTCCGCCTTGGCGATGTTTCCCAAGTTTTTGTCTATCACAGCTTTCGGTGGGAGTTACTTATGCGGTAGCTCTTTTGAATAAACGTCTAACGCTAATAACGTTTGGAGTTTTATCAGTGTATCGATTTATTTTCTTATAGCGTACGACAAACATCGAATTGTCGATAAACAAATTTAATTAAAAGTACACTCTAAAAAATGAAAGCTAACTAAGAGAGATCTTCTATGAGTTGGCGTTAAATTATTCAAAACACCTGTGAAACTATATATATCAACGAAAACTGATTCGTTATTACAATTAATTCATTTGTGATTGAATTAATAATGTAGGTTCTATATTAATTCTATCAAGTATATACATTGTTTCTATCATTACTTGCTTTCTTGCTTAATTTGATCAGTTTTATTTAGTTAAATTATACACATATATAGATTAAATCAATTCAGAATAAATTCCTTTAAATAATTAAACAAATTAATACTTTCAATTTCTTTCATTGTTAAATTAATAAAGTAATATGTGATTTACCTAATACCTGTAAAATGACATCAACTACTCTAATACTTGACATTTTTAAAACACAAAGATAAAATTATCACCTTCAATACTTAATATTATTGGATTAACTGTAAATTAAATGTTAAATTTTACTGAGAATAATTGTTTAAAACGATTTTCATATTAGTTAAGGTAAATAATCAATATATCAGTTGAAATAAGTAACTACCCTTCCCCACCTCACCACAATGGGTGGCGCGGGGGCAGGAGGCGAAGCCGACCGAAGAAATCTAGCGCAGATCGTCAGTCAGTAGTTGCATGAATAATTGTTTGTGTGCCGCTCGGGTTAAATTCGGATTATTTTGTTCATGACTTCTTTGTTTATTTTTAACTAACTATATTAAACGAAAAAATGGATTTCTTTTCGTTTTTTTAAACATTAATTTATTTTATACATATTTAGTTTCAAAACTCGCATCGTACGCGAATTTAAAACAGTGAATTTAAGTTTATATTATTTATATTTACGTAACATTTCCATTTCATCTAAAGCATCATTTATTACCTGGAACTTTCCCTGTTAACTTTGAGCACTCAAATTCTTCGAGCCATCTGTCCGACAGCAAAAAAGTCGAGAGCCCAAATAAATAACTGCATAATCTACCGTACAAGCTTGCACTCTGTGTACGGCGGTTGCCCAACTTAGGATCAATGTCAATATTCGTCTTTCAGCGGTGCCACAGCTATATGAGGTTAACCTGAGGTTGACGCTAGCGACAGGATATTTTCAAACACCATCTTGCCATTCATCTCTCGCCACGTTTTCACCTTATATTGGTTTGGGTGAATCCAAAATTGAATGAAAATTTAGCACTCAACTTAAGTTGACGTCGTGCTGTACAGCCTATAGTTATGAAATACACAAGTTTTTATTTTAATATTTAATATTGTACTTTCAAATTTAAAAAATTTTAGAAATTTAAATTTCTATTTAAATTTCTTATGTTCAAAGATCAAAATATAAAATTATTGTATTGTCATCGGTCCTTTACACGTGGGAAAATTTTCAAATTAATCAGATATCTAGAAATCTGTGAAGATTACACTCAAATACTCTGTTACATAAATACACGTTAAGCTAATAAAATAAAAATGGTGTACTGATTCTGTATTTTGTTTCTCTATTATTACAAAATTGAATTTTCTGTATTATTAGAAACGCTGAAGTGGTTTAATTTCTGTAATAAATTTTCTAAAATCGGACTGAAAACAATATATTCTCTGAATTTTTCGGAAACCGAATTTTCTTAGTAGGTTGTTACACAACGAATGACATTCACCTCATCGCGATTCGCTCTTTACTGATTCATTAAATGTTTAAAGATGTAAAAAATTCAGAGCGAATGTGAATTAATTCACAAATTAAGCTTTTTAGTTGAACATAGCTAAGCTAGAATATTTACATGGCAACCGGTATATTTCAGGACTTTGATCTTTCCTAATCTTTCAGTAGTAAACGAATTGGGAACACCTCGGGTCCAGTACGGATAATGGGACAGCGGACGGCGGCGGGCGCGCGCTAAATTGGAAGTTACGCGGACGGCCCGCCTGAAATAGCTCCCTGAAAGTGTTGTGCTATTCTTTCGGTACGTGTATCAACGGAATTTTCTGAAAATAGTATTTTACGTCAGAACTATGAACCGCAGAACTTCCATGGGTTCCGAATTCTAAAACTAAGTTTACTTCATCTATTTTAGGTACTATTCTTCTAGCCATCACTACATAATGCTTTGAGGAAAACTGTATATATTTGAGTTAAGAGAGTTGGGTAGTAGATTGGATCGCTTTCGAAAACTGTTTTTCAGAAGAGGTAAACGGGCAAAACGAGTAATACGGACCATTAAGTGGTGGATAGTCACCGCCGCCCACGGGCATCTGCAAACTTAGAGGAGTACCTAGTGCCTTGTTGGTCTTTATACAGTCCATATTTGATTTCATAAATTATTTATTTTCGATATCTGCTCGAATAGAAATATATAAATTAATGGAATTACTGATTACTCACTCTACTAAAAAACGTTTATTTTCATGAATGACCTTAAAAAATGTACTTTTTTACAAAAATACTCGAGTACCTTACTCAGATGGGACCTTCGTAAATTGATAATTGGAACGCTCAAAAACTTTTTTGTCTATAGAGAAGTCTGTTCAATGCAAATAAATCACGAAAATATTTTTATGTATAAATAAAATTTAAGAATCCAAGTGGCTGAATTTGGTAAAACAGAATAAATACACTGAATTTTACTATGAAAAAAAATACACAAAGGAATTTTTCAGAAAAGTCGAATCACATATTAATATATGTTCATTAATATATTTTATTTGATACTGTTACCGTATTAATTTCACACAGATTTGATGATTTATGTTTTCAGTAAGGCTAACGTTATTTCACACATATTTTTAAGTACTTAAAGATTTCAGTTATATAATAAATTTATTTAATTGTTGTAAATATAATAACTTCAGTTATGATATACGCTTTGAAACAATTAAAGTTAAATCAGAAATATAGACACATGTAAATGTACATATTAAAAAATATCAACTTGGTTATTCATATCAAAAAGGCATAGTTAATAAATCATAAATATCGAAATATTGGTATGTCATTAAAATGAAAGCAAAGGTTACATTACGCAAGTATAGCATTTAAAAAACTAAAGCACTTAAACTTTTCAAGCTAAACAAATGTAACTTTTCTATGAATACAGTAAAAATCTAATATTTAAAAAAACTAAAACAGTTTGTATCATGGGAAATATTTTAACAGAAAACTATGATTTCACGTATAATAATGTATTATTCAACACGTAACTGTAACGTTATGTCCAACTAATACGCTGGGCGGTTTTGCAGCTTAACTTCGTAGGTGCCCTGCCACACTGTGAGCAAGGTAACACAAAAACCGAGAGGTATTTTCTTCCAGATTAAAGCGTGTGTGGTCTTAGCACCGGCGTAGCTATCTAGAGATGGTAAATAACGGTAGAGCCTTCTGGAAATTTCTACAAACTTGTAACTGGCCTGGCAGAGTGGACGATAACCAACTTGTCCTTTTGATTTTTCGAAACCGCTACGAAGTCAAGGAGAAATCCGAGTGTATTCATTCCAATCGGCGGTGGTGGCCGCCGTTGTGGTTTTTCGTTCCTCTCAATATCTCGCCAAAAGTAAGACAGTTTGAAAATCGTTAATTATCTTAAATCTCATTTCAATTAAACAAATTTAAATAAATGTACAATAAGTTGAATTAAATTGAAACTAACGATCGAAAATAAATTCTTTAGGTTATTTTTCAAATATAAATCTATACGAAAAACTATTAAAATGCAAAACAAAATGACAGTAGCGAGTAGAACGAGTACGTCCTCTGTGTTGAGTGACCGGTGCGGTGCCCGTGATGGCAGGAGCGAATGCCGTCAAAATGATCAAAATGATAGACTTTCTATCATTTTCATCACTACGATCTATCTACCAATGATCATAGATCTCATCTGTGATCATTGATAAAAATAACTATCTAATAAACTGTAAAAAATTCAGCGTAAGAATGATGGCTTACTACTTTTTTAAATATTGCTATATTTAAACCTTTTCTATTTGAGTAAGATTATAGTGATTTTTTTTTGACAATATATAATAAAAATATCTAAGTAACGGCTCTTAAAAATTGCAAATTAGACAAAGAAGGCACTAGTATTTAATGACGTCATTGTGTAGTAGAGCCATGTACATTAATATTAATTCCGTTTCATGATAAAGAGATGGTACAGAAATGTTGATGGCGTGTAGTTAATCATTTTTTAACCGATTTTAATATCACTTTTAGTCATCATGGCGAATCAGCTTTTATAATCAACAAATATGATATTCTAAGCACGACTAAGTTACTCTATTCATCAACGCACAGACTAGGTGGTGCAATATCAATTGTTATAAGTATTTAACTATTTTTAGAAAGATACAAAACAAACTGAATCACAATTTAAAACGTACTGTCTATCATTAAAGAAAAAATATTGGAACTTAATGCAAACTTGACAAGTGCCCGAAGAATCATTTTTCATTCAGACATGGAAAAAACTTCTCATTTTTTTTTCAATCAAGCCGTTTTGATCATGTTTTGACGCAGAAGTTTCACCGCGCTCGGTCGGCGCTCACCTTGAACTCGTCTGAAATCTTTCAAACTACGATTTATTTGAAGAATTTCGCGGAAGTCGTTATGAAATAGTTCTGAGTTTTTTATCTCTTTTTATTTATCACTTCACATGCCAGTCAATCACATCGAGATTGTTTTTATAATATTTACTTGACTCACTAAAACGGTTTTGAAAGCACAAATTTCATAAATCAAAATTGTATTTGAACAACCATCGAATAATACCTATACATTGAGACATTTTACATCGAATACTCTTTAAAAACGCAAGCAGTATTTGAAGAAGATCGCGCCAGTTCAATATTTCCTCTGCTGCACCCTCCCCCCTACGCATTGTTCTTCTTCCAATCAAGTTGAGTGAGCCTGAACTCCTCACGCTGGACGGCACTGCCGCCATCAGTCATCACCGATGCCGTGACAGCGTCGGAAACTGCGGATCAATCTGCCGAAAAATACGGCGAGTTTAAATTCGGGTTAAAAACTATTCGGTCAATTCACCCGTGATGTATATTCGAATCCGGTCTTTTGGCTCCAAAATGTAGCCTTGACCACTGACCGCTACCGCTCGTGAGTTGAAAGACCGTTCCTCTTTATTTTTCATTTACTTTATTAATATTAAAATATCACAAACTCGGCACAGAGAAGACAATCTTGAGACACACATTTCCAAATATAATCAGACCGGTGAAAACCAAATTCTATATCGATATAAAACCATCGTCTTTACACTCACGTCGCGGTATTGAAACTCCATATTCAATACTCTCGCTGGGAAATGAATTCAGCCCACACGTCATTCCAGCACACGTCGGTCGTGCGACACGCTCCAGCTCTAGCCCGACGTGACACTTGCGTGTCTAGGGATAAACATGTCGTATAGCATCTATTACGCGAACGAGATAGGACGTGAATGGGCAAAAAGATATTTTCGTAGTAGGTCACCCAAAATAAAAAACGATGCTTACTTTCTAGAAGAAGATGAACCCGTCTTTTATTTTTCTTTTCTTTTAAAGCCAAAGATCCGAATCGGTTTGCTAGTTTTTTAGCTTGAAAATTCGCGATTTCTCTTTTATATGAGTGTCACACACTCACATAGTGTCACATAAAGAGTGTGTGACACTCATACGTAAGCGATAACGCTTACGTATGAGCGCACCGTATTACGTGTTAGCATTTGGCCGCGTTCTTATATTCCTCACGGCCGCAAGTCCACGCGCGTGGACATACAATAAAGACAATAAGTTCCTTTATTCTTCGATGACGCCTGTCTCTATCACGATGCCGATACTAATTCTGCTTTCATCTCGATCTACAATCTGAAACTGGAATTGAGAAATGCCGTTCCGAGTCTCGATTTAGATCCCGATTCCGTATTCGATTAAATTCCTATAGATTTATCGTATTTTCGTATCGTATCGTCTTCCCTAAGTATTTCCGTATTCAAAAGTATCCCATATGTAGTCCAACAAACTCCTCCAATTTGTATTTAATTTACTATCAGTATCGGTTCAGACGTTCCAAAGACTATCCCGGACAAACAGGCATATATGTTTTTTAAAAGAAGCCTATGGACTTATAAAAACTCAGTTACATTTCAACCGCAGAGAGAAGCTTCGATGCTATTTCCATGCATAAATTATTTTTTTAGATCACGTAGTTTTATGATTTTTAAAATTTCATTAACATCCCAAACATAAAGTACAGTCAGTTCCGAAAATAACTACATCTCGAATCAAATGTCGTGAACATTCCGATTTAAAATTTGAACACGACGTAAAGGTAACAGGATAAAGGTCTTCTCGGGCAAGTTCTTATAATTCGCTCTAAACTTTCGCATCGCAAAATAATCCCCGGCAAATATCGAAGGAGAGCTATCGCCGACGAACGCATTAGCGCCGCCACTCCGCGCCGAAGCAAGCGAAACGTTGTAAAGATATTGATTTATCATTTCGCGGGATCATTTGGCAGGCGGCCGAGACGTTCGACGCCCGAGTCTCTTAGAGGAATTATCTTTTACGTATAATCGGCGCATTTTCGCGCAGCGGCGCCACGTGCGCGACCCCGGATATTATTTTAGATGGATACGGTAAATAGTGCGAGAAATATTTCCCGTTTCCTGGCTTCCCCCGTGTTTCCGCCGATGAACGGGGCGAGTCGGCTTCGCTGAACATTTATTTTTTTGGTGTTGCGTAATAGAAGGTTCCGTAACGGTCGTATAACGGTGATGTGCTCACCTTCGTTTGGCGTTAGATAAAAAAAGGTAGAATTCGAAAGTAAAAAAAACTGAGGTACGTTCTCTTCGCTTTTTACGTGAAACCGTCTTATAAATCGATGAACGCCAGCTGCACGCACGAAAAAGCATGATGAAGAGAGGCACGATTAGCTTAAGCGTTCGGCTTGTGACGCATCTATCTCTTTACTGTATAATTTAAGTAGAAAAATATTTGAACTAACGAGTGCAAATAAATGTTAATTTATAGAAAACATTGTCATTTTCAATTAACTTCTTCTTTGTATTATACAAAATAATTATAATTCAGTGACAATAATTCAATTTAATTCATAAAAGAATGCAGTTTTTCATCTTATGACATTATCACGTAAAATTATTGTCCGTAAACCGATTTTACAGACAACCAATTTTTTGTGGCATAATAACGAGTCTTTGCCATTTAATGGATGTCAATAATTTTTACATCAAATCTTTTTAAGATTCGCCTCAGCTATGATAGTTGTTTCCTAAAGATTATTCGTTGGAAACAACCAATAAAAATAAAACTATTTTCTATTATTCATGCATAACAAAATACATGACAAAATTTATTAAAATGGTTTAGAACTAGATAAACATTGTAACTATGGAAGTCTAACGCCGTATAATTTTGTTGTAAAGTTTGAAATAATAGTACCTACATGTAAAGTGGAAGTATTAAAAACTTTTTCAAAAAGTTGAAAAAACTTTTAATTGTTAATTAAGTCTCTTTTTTCCACTTACACTTTAATGCATAAACTTCAATCTACAAGATACTATTTCCGATTGAGTTTGATACAAGAATAGAATTATCAAGCGATCAAATCCATATATGTCATGCTGTTTTTTATAAATTTGTTAACATATTACTTTTAGACACTAACAGGAGTACCAAGTATTTTGTTTCAATATTTTTAAGGTGTTAAAAAGAGATAAAATTGATTATTGAAATATTAATAATTAACATTATCTTTAACGATTATGTAAAAACTCGAATTTTGTAAAACATCTTACAAGACCTACATCTCAGAAGCAAATCACGAGGTCTTTCAACGACAGGTGAATGTCTCAAGGATTCTCAACTTAATGCTGTCTGCATTTTCTGCAATTAGAAGTTATACAGACTGCCGGCGCGAACATACAACACGTCTTTTGTTGAGTCTTTCATGAGCCCCTGTCAGTTAATACAACACCAAAGCGGTGGCGTATTTTGTACCAGTTTCTTGTTTGTATGAAATAAGTGGCTATCACTAGGTACATTAAAAGTGGCCGCAATGTGTAGTATTCATATTATATATTTGATAATACTATACATAAATATACGACTATATTTAACTATAGTGTAATTCATAGTCAAAACTTTGACTATAATTACACTAATATACAAAAATAAACAAATGTCTTCTTTGTTTGCCGAATCCGATATGAAAATTTTAAGACATTTTCGAAGCATGCAGCATTGTGTTTATTTCATTTAACTTCTATGCCTCTTTAACATCACAAATAAATGTACTATTTGACATTCTTTAAATCGTCTTTGATCGTACTGAGTGTACAATTTCAATTATTTTGCAATAGATAGATAAAAGAATATGTTGAAATTGGGTGTATTTTGAAAATAACCGTTATAGATACCACGGATAAATTCTCTAAAATACTCTAAATGCATTAAATTATGAAAAATATATGATGGAAATTAAGTTTATGTGTTCTCTTATTATTATCAACAATGACGTCACTTGTTTACTTTATAAATATCTAATTTGATACAGTGAGTTCTGCAAATAAATTCAAATTATCTCAATACCAGCCACCTGGACTACATTCGTAGAAAAAAATACAGGCACTATTTACCTTTTGTTTAAATGCATTTTTTCCAACAATCACCTATAGTACAGAATTTGTTAAACAAATTCAATTATTTCTTTAATCACCAATGATGGATATAGAATTACTAGTAACTTAACAACTCCAAATTGAATCTGACAATGTTTTTCAACCTATACAAGTACTGATAAAGAATTCAGCTTCTGAAGCGATATATCATTAATTATCGGTTTGACGTTTCTAACGTTTTAAATATTTAACATTCAGTATCTCGAACGTTAAACATTTAAAATGTAAGATACGTCAAACGACAATTAACAAATTCAGAAAATTTTGAACTTAAAAAAAAATACACTTTGTAACTTATTATGAAACGATCTGATTAATGATTCCTTCGAGTTCAGATAATACATTAAGTTGTCGGTTCGGAACGTTATCACCGCGTCAGTGCCCCTTTTCTTAACAACCTTCGTGAGCTTATAGTGAAATAACGGGAATGGTTTTACATCCGTTTCTTAAATGAACTAAATCTGGAATTAATTTGGGAGTTTGCTCCTGCTGTGGAATAAAAGCAACTTAAAGAATCGGCCAAGAGTGAGTCGAGTCAATGACTGAGATATTGTGTTTTGTATTTTTTCAAAAGGGAAGATTATTTCAGATATTGGGCGAGAATAAAAGAAAGAATAAATGAAGTTTTTGTATATATTTTTTAATACCCTATAAACTAACCATTTTAACATTATAATTTTTGAAGTTATACTTCTTTTCTTTAGCGTTATGAAAAAATAATGAGAGTGAAATTTTAAGATTGTGTGACGCAAAATTAACAGATTGAAGCTGCCCCCTTAGAATTCGAATTTCGAATAATAAGAGAATTTATGTACATTTAATATAAGAAAATAAAAATTTATGTATTAAAATTTAAATGAAATTTTGCATGCATGTATAAATCGCATGACAAATTGACAATGCAATATTATTATGACATAGAGCTGATCTGATGATGGAGCTGGAAGGTGGCCATAGGAACTCCGTAATTAAACGACGCAACCCCATCGAGTTTGGGCTCGTTTGATTCGTCTTGCCGAGTACTTTGGTACTATATGGTAACAAGAGTCTGATGATGGAGCAGGAAGGTGGCCATAGGAACTCCGTAATTAAACGACGCAACCCCATCGAGTTTGGGCTCGTTTGATTCGTCTTGCCGAGTACTTTGGTGCTATATGGTAACCAGAGTCTGATGATGGAGCTGGAAGGTGGCCATAGGAACTCCGTAATTAAACGACGCAACCCCATCGAGTTTGGGCTCGTTTGATTCGTCTTGCCGAGTACTTTGGTACTATGTGGTAACCAGAGTCTGATGATAGAGCTGGAAGGTGGCCATAGAAACTCCGTAATTAAACGACGCAACCCCATCGAGTTTGGGCTCGTTTGATTCGTCTTGACGAGTACTTTGGTACTATATGGTAACCAGCGTCTGATGATGGAGCTGGAAGGTGGCTATAGGAACTCCGTAATTAAACAACGCAACCCCATCGAGTTTGGGCTCGTTTGTATATCTTCACGAACAAGTATAACTTCTCACGCGCGTACATAAGTACACGCACCCAATTTTTTTTTAATTATTAGATAGGTCGCATGGTCCACTTGATCTATTTTTATTAGGTTCAATTTAGCCTCCTATAATTAACTTCAGAAACCAGAATTCGCTTTTTTATAAGTTCGTGATTAGGCCACCTAACTCTATCAATGTATCAAATTCCCTTTTTTTGTACAGTAAATTGGGAGATAATAAGCTGTAATTGATGGACAGACAGATTCTAAAACTAGTACCTATCCTATAAAGGATTCTGTTTTTTAGTGTATATACATTGTATATACAAAGTATGTAATTGTATACTTTGTATATTCAAAGTATGGAATTATTACGGCATTATAGAGCAGATATAATGGAATGGACGCTGTAATGGAACCCGTCGTAAAACTTTATGAATTTTGTTTTTTAATTGTAATGTGCAATCAAGATAGTATTTTTGTTAATGAATCACCAATTAACATGAAGTTGGCAATTAACTTCATTTCGTTTAATCATCATCATTTGACGGGATTCTAAAATATTTTGGACTTCCCACATGAGAGATCAATTCGGCATCGAGCAATATCAAACAAATGGTGCAATAAATTATATATATGCGATACTTTTAATTAATACTTTCACATAAAATATATTGATTTATTAATTATATTGATATGCACTCTTGTCACAAACAAGAAAAATAATAAAATCATAAGGTTTTCATTTAAAATCAAGAGCCTCGGACTTTAAAACCCCTTCATTTCAGCCCGAGACATTGAGGGCCACTAACGGCTATCGTCATTGACCGGACGACAGGGTCTGCGACCAATGGTTAGTATATTCTGTGAAGCACTTGGCGAGTGTTTTAATTCGACTTCAGCTAAAAACTCGTTTGGTCGGTCTGCCCGCGGTCAGCCTGAACCCGGTACCTGCTGGCTTGAAGGGACGCTTCGACCACCAAGCCGCCACTGCCCTTGAAATCATTGAATCAATCGTATCACAAAAAAATCACAGATGTGTTCTGCATGACCTTCGGGTGCGTTGAAAATGAATTCGGTAATAAAAGGAATAAAATGAAAGGAATAGACACAGAAAGTCTATTATAATTTTTTACTGATTTTAAAAGTGAAAACTTTGTTAATATTCCCAAAAAAAAACTTGTCAATATACAAAATTAAGGTTTTTAGTCATTACAAACCAATATATTCCTGTTCACATTCCACGCAAGTTATAAATCGTGAAATGGCTTTATAAAAATTATGGTTTCAAAAATGTTTATCATTTTTGAAAAATGGATAAATGGAAATCCAAATATTGATTCAATTTTCAATACAAAAAAAGTAAGAAACTTAGAAAAAAAACGAAACATCTAAATATCTTTAAATTTCCCTTTAGGAACCCCCTAAAACACCCATTTTAGCAATTTCAGTGAATAAAAACATTTTCAGTGTTATTATTATTACTATATATATACGTACAGTAACGTATGGTAACAATTGTATGCAAAACCACATTGAACTAAGGACTAACATATCACACCGTCTTTACAAAATTGTATGCAAATTTAATGAGTTTAAAATTTTTGAAAAATGCACCTTTACAAGGGAGCTCAAAGTAGGCTCAAACTATGGATACGCCATACGCGAGAATCATTTTTGCCAGGACTTTAAAAACCTTTTAGTTTTTGAGATATTTGAGATTCTTTGAAAACAGTCCAAAGTATTTTTTTTCTTTATTTTTTAATTTTAAGTAACTTGTTATTAGTTATCAATAAATCACATATTTAAACAGTCAAGTGTTTGTCCAGACTTGTTTACAAGTATTCATCGAACAGTGACTATATAACGAACACAAAATTTTGTAATAACTTTATAAAGAACAAATTAAAACATCAAACTCAAGCCCTTTTCCGTACAAACCGTGCCTTTCCTCGGGATGCGTCGCCCGTTTTCAGCTCGGAATCATAGAGATTTTAACAATGTTTTGCAAAGGAATCCGTCGGGGGCTCGAATCTCTCGACGCGGGCGCGTAATCATAACAAACAAAGTGCCGGCGCATTGATTTATGTGCGCCGCCGTCGGCCGCGCACCTGTTCCCCCCCTCGCCGGGACTACATCCGCCTCGGCCTCCTGAACCTGTTCGAAGGGATATTTCCATGGAAATATCCGCGGGCGCTACGGCGCCGAGAACGAATACGCAACGATATCTGGCGCCGGGAACGAATACACAACGCGCGGAGTCGTGTTAGACACGGCCAAACGAAGAGTAAAAGTGATCTTTCGCGATAGTAACGAATGCAGGGAAAAAAAAATAAAATTAATACGTTCTTATTTCGACAGACATCGAATTGAATGTAGGTAGCCATAAACTTCGACATGTCTTAAATTGTTGAATTGCGATTCCCGTTCAAAATAATAAGTTTCAAACGTGTTTGTACTGATCGTATTATTAACTTCATGCTAGGCCAGTTCTTATATTATGAATTTGCTGTTCACAAAATCGTATAGTTCGTTGTTAACTGGAAGAGACGAGACGCACTTTATAGAATTTCATGAAAATGATTCATCTAGTTACAGCCCTACAAAGTACAGTTAAGGGCTGTAGAGTCACGTTGCTTCGATTAATAGACGAGCCTAGTATAGCCTTATGAACGTTATTTTGTTATTAAAATAGCGCTTAAAGTATCTAATTGTTCAATAACTTCAGCAAGAGCATTGCTTCAAACAAATTGTAAATTTTCATCTTAACTTATATTCATACATGTATGTCATATCGCCATAAGGTAGCAACAAAACAATACGCGATATATAGATATCACGATATATATAGTATGTAGACAGAATGTTTACATAGGTAAACAATACAATATAATTAATTTCATGTTTTGAGTACTAATTGCAAGAGACGTTTTTGGTATATCCCATTCACCGTTCCATTGTTAAAGCCATTATAAATACGTATTCATTGTTTTATCTTTTTTTTTTAAGACAAACAGTTTTCAAACTTACGCATGTACACATGAACGTAAACGCATGAACCTATATGTTAATACAGTTGGTTAACAACATTGCAAACTCCCACCTTTGTTAGCTTTGAATGAAAAAAATATCCTTATGCTTATACTCTTTTTGACAGACTGTCGTTGTGAATAAATTAAGATATTTGTGAACAAAAACGTGTTATATCATCACTCTTATACCAATCACGATGGAGTCCGAGGGTTAAATTTGTAAATTTACTATTTATTTACCACGAGAACCGTAGTGGCTTTTTAAAAAATAAAAATACATGGCAGTCGGGCTACAGACACTAAAACAACGATTATACACAAATATGATGAAAATGGCTGAGAGGGTTCGAGTCTATGTCCGATCCTTAATTATATATTAACAAGTGTGCATAAAGAATCACCTCTGAAATTTATTACTTTTTTTTTTGCTTCGTCGTAATAGTGCGGAAATAAAGTTGATTTTGTTGTTTTAAGGTTTATAAATTCCATACAGATTCTATTACTATACGTTTAGAGAAACCAATAATATATGAAGGTAACATTTACAATTTTGTAATGTTAAGATCACAACGCATACAATTGCTCAGTGCACGCGTGCACTGAGCGAGTCTTCTTCGAGCGGAAGGCACACGTGTTTCCTCTGAGAAGTTGTTGTTAAATTGTAATTTTTACGCTGACCTTATATCTTCTAGAAGCTTCGTAAATAGTGTCTTTTAATACTCTGATGAAGCACCGACTTCCACAGTGACATCCTTATGATTTCTTTTTACCGCTAAATCAATATTATGATTAATAGTTTTATTACGCATAAAATGGAAAAATACTTATTAATACAGATAATCGAGCAGCTGAGCTATTTGATCACGAGGATATCAAACGTCGTGAAATCTACGTTTATTTTCAGCGGTACATTTGCCGATCTGCGTCTCGCGGTTAGAATGACGTTATTTTTAAATGCATTAATACGAAGACAGTGGCAATTAGCGGCCATGGCTTAGTGGTTCATAGCTTTACTATTGAGGAAAGTACCAATTCGAAACCTGATGGCGAACGAAATGATCAATTAGTCTTTATCTTAAATAAAATTAATAAACCAAGAGCGTACATTCAATCTTCTCTCTAGGACGTTGTCTAGTCATTCCTAACAAGGGTTGTTAATAGCTGTACTATAGCTAGTTCCCAAGTCCCACATTCCATACGGAGATTGTGAAAGAACATGTCACAGAAGCGTGGTGATTCAAAGCCTGACAGAAACAAGAAAACAATAGCAATCGACTAGTGGAACGCCCTCGATGCCGTATGACACAATCTACGGATAAAGGTAGATGCCGGTGTCGAACACGAAAATAGTCGCCGAAATCGGATAACCGAATATCTGCATAATATTTAAGATGAGTGTTAAAAACGAAACTGTGATTAAAAAATTAATGTATGTAAAAAAAATGTGCGCTGATAGTACGCATATAAAATGCATCTCGTCAGGTAATCAAGATAACGCCGGCGCGGCGCCGGCCGCGACACGGAACAAAAGGCACGCCAGCATCCGTGTTTATTTTTACCGTCCTTGTTCCGATTCCAGAGGCGCGAACGCTTAGTAGAGTAGATAGCGAATTTCTTGTTAAGATGAAAATGAAGAAATTTTTTTTTTAGGATTAGCCTTTTTTAAATGTACAGAAAGATGTAAGTGGGTAGTTTTCTGTCAGTGAGGATGCACATATCGCTAAACAGGTTTAATTTACATAAGACGTGATAGGAAGTTTTATTATAATCTCCTGACATGATTTTCAATACGCAATTGCATGAACAAATTTGGTTTCGCGTATTCAACGTTACCATTGATAAAATAATATTTATAAGTTTGGCTATTTAACTATATATTTACATTTATTTTATTTATATATCTATAAATATATTTTCTATATATTTATCAGATTGCTTCTGAAATATTTTTGAATATTTCTGCTTACGATTTCCTATTTTTTTTTTCATGAACGTTGGAACCTGACGATTAATTAATTAACATCAATGAATACATCACAAGTAGATGTTCTAGACGTTCCAAGAGAGAGGATCATTTAGACTTATTATATACTGAAAGTCCAGGGTATGTATAAGTTTTGAGTCTATAATTGTCGTTTATGAAGGTCTTTCAGATGATAAGACGATGCAGGTTCCAGCAATAAATCATTGTAGTTTCTTATCAGAACTTCGCGTATGCACAAAGTTGCAAATCGACGCTATTATGCGTTGAAGGTTTCTCTTCGTAAAACTGTTTAACTGCATCATTAAAATTACGCTTCACTATTAACACTAAAGGTATGTACATAGTTTCAGTGGACGCTATTAACCGATAAATAAATTTCCGGTTCGAATAATCCGTACTGGAACTATCACTAATGCGATATTTATACAGCAACCAAACGTACCTCATGCGCAGGCGTTGATCCAAACTAAGAGGTGGGTATTGCTATCTCCTCCACTAAAAATTACAAATAATATTATTGTAATAGTAACAAATTGTCGTGTGAATCGTAAGGGAAGACGATAATTGTAAGAGTTCCAATAAACGTGCGCTTTTCTACTTCTATGTATGCGCAGTTAACTAATTTCAAACACGTCGATATCTATACGTATTTAACCCATTCATCGTCTCATCCAATTTCCAACCGGATGCTTGTTTCGGTTAGTTCAACATCAAATTTGATAGCTGCCAAAATAGGTATTTCTTGTTATAAAAAATAAGTACCAGTTTCCAGCTCTTTGCAGTGCTCTTTGTAGTTTTCTCCTAAAAAGCGGTTTTGGAATCGTATAATTTATGGCCAACTTAGAACCGAAATAATCTAAATTTTGTAAATTCCGATACACGTACATGAATATTTAATGTTAGTATAGTCAATTGCCTTTCCTCGTTCAGGACGTTTCGTTAAAGGGTCATTGATAAAAAAATCCCTTTTTTTTACCTTTCTAAAATGTAAGACAAAAGCTTTAAAACCTATGCAACCATCTATCAAAGAAATTGTATCGAATTTCATTAGTCTGGCATACTATTTAAAACTATTAAATAATAAACCAGAGCAGTTTTTCGTTTGATAATTTACGTTATTTAACCATATCCAGAATTGTATTTATGTAAACATCTACATTACATAAACACAATTGGGTCTCTAAACTTATCTTATAATTAAATAAATTTTCTCCTTATTAATACAAAAGCTTATAAAATTATTTTGTTTGTGCTTTTATGTTTTCCCATTACTATCGAATTTCTTCACCACGCTCCTTATTAATTTCTAAAAGTTTTAATTTTTATTTGTAGCCATAACAAACACCAAACGGAAATTTAGCCTTGTCTTGAAAATAGTCTCAACCACCTTGATGTCAAATTTTCAATCAAAATTAACGAGGATTAGGGGGTGCATTACAGATAGGTTCGGGTTACGACCTTAAAATGACGTTACTGAATTTTTATGCAATGACCGTCTTTATATCAATCAACGAGCTTTCGTTTCATTTAAAGATTTGCATAAATTAGAGCAAACGACTAGATACCATCGCGATAATATAAAAGATATTTTGCCCATTAATTAATTCCCTGAAGTAACGTTCTTAAAAAGCTTCTTTTCTAATACGGCGTTGAATAACGACATCAATAAATGGAACGAAACAACATCAAAGCGTGACAAATAGGATTACCGGAATGACGTCATCGGAGCATAAAGTTTGTCTCTGATCGAGTGCACGTCATTTCCGGACATTTCCCTCGCGGCGCGCGCTCAGATACGACGCGAGCTCGCTGTGTATTTTTACGGAAGTCAGGAGTCACGGATCGACAGTACACTTGACTGAAGTTATGGCAAACAAAAGCCAATATTGTGGAAAATTTTCTAATCGTTACATTGAAATGTATTTCAGTCTTATATACACGAAACATCTTTGTTCTTCCTACTAGCTTATATTATAAATGTGAAAGTTTGTGAAGACTGACATTCGTCAATCCTTTACATAAAACGTTTGTGCGAATTGTGATGAGACGCTACAGAAATATAGCTAAATCAATATAAAATATGGGCTATGTTTTATGAGGATCTTAGGTATTGTCGCGGCTTCGCTAACGTGAATACGGTATTTGCGACCAATATAACAGTTATGGGCAACGGTAATAGTGTTCAAGGGATGTTCAGATTCTACATCGTTTTAAAAACGGAATCGGAATCAAGAACCTGAACGAAATCGTTTTATAATAAAAGAAATAGCGAAAATACGAGTGTTTTTGGGGTGACTTATGGCTTGCCCCGAAATATGTTAATTCAACCTCGACTCGAAAACACAACCAGATGTGGATCAAGACCAGAAACGGAATCAGAATCAAGATCGGGATCAAGAGCGCGACAAAGATCGTCGACAGCATGATCGGTCGATGTAGAAGACAATGTTATTCATTGTGCGTGCACGCAAGTGAAAACTAGCATGCGAATAACAAATCCATTAAACGGTATTCGTGCATTATCAACTTTGAAGAGGGACATTTTCAATTTCATATGTACTAAATTATATAATTATATATGACAAATTGTTTGCTGTATATTATTTCGAAATTGAGAAAATAAATTATGAATATGCTATAAATACAATAAGCACGCTTGAATGACATTCAGTCATGTATAAGTTCATTATTTAAGCAGTGGGCGTACATATTTGATTTATTTGCCAATTGACGATATTATTATTTTATTGACACATTTTGGGTCGATGGATGCTGCAAATAACAGTTTCAATAAAATACATATAATTGAAGAAAAATATACAACAACAAAGGACTTAAAATTGACTAGTGAAAATTAAAATGCGACTGTTAACAGTGAAGTTGAATGATAATCCGATAAATGTTGAATATCAACATAAACATAATTTCTCAGTTTTATTGAATAGGAATGTATAATAATGGTAAATCATACGAATAAAAGTGGATAAACTTATCCTACTAACAATTTTTAGATTTTTTGGATTTATCTAGAATAAAAGTACCAGTATTTTATGTTGCAATTCTTGTGAGTAATTATGCTCAGAAAAGACGTATTCGAAAATTTTTATACGCATGCACTCATTATTTGGGGTCGAGTCGGGGTTGCTCTGAAGGGTATGTTTCGGAATCTTATAGGCGATGAAGTCGGCGGGTGTGCTCCGTTCGGCGTGCGTCGGCCTAACGTTTTAGATTTTAGATTATGCCACCGGTTGGTGGAGTGTCCACGGGGCGAGAAGTGTCAGGAGATGCCCATACTACCGCCGTAAACGGCGCACGCACATGAACGATAACAGGTTAGGAAAAATTGAACAAAAAACACTGCAATGCTATTACGGGGAAAAAATAAAAACTTAAAAGATTGTAATTAAAGGAAAAAAAAACCATGATGTTCTTTTACGTACGCACGTGTGAGATGATTTCTTTGGCGTCAATGAAAAAGGAATTTCCTTACGTATTTAAGTAAATTTTTAATAGAATGAAATTATCGATTAACGACATTAAATAAAGTAAAAGTTTAAATAAATAACACTAATTCAAATTAAAACTCAAATGAAATAATACTTATTTTATACAGTTAAAAGGAAATTTATCTAATGAGTGTTTTTGTTCTGCGTCGCCAACAAATATTATTTTATTCATAAGAAATACTAAAATCTATTAGATTCAAATAGAAATATTTGAGCAAATTTACGGATGTATTTCAAAATTTGTAATATCAATATTAGATGTCACTACTTGTCATTCTTATTTATTACGATTTTTTCAGGAATATGTGTATCAGAAAATGTGGCTAGATCTTCCGTGACAGTTGGTAAATCAAAATTAATATACACCACTTGCCTAAGAACTAGCATACATGAAAGCGCGAAATAAATAAACTCTCTTTCGAAACGAACTTCGTGAGGACTTACATCGGCGCGCGCAACTTCCGTATGCTTATCATTCGGAACTAAATTCATGGTGTCTTATATCGGCGTGCGAAACTTACGTAGCTTACTAAAATACATTTATAAAATACATTATTTATACAATACTCAAAATACAATTATGATCTTTTCACAGTGATACCCTTAAAAAAAAGTGTAACTTCAAAAGTTTTAAGACCTATAATCCGACTAGGGATAAATAAAATAAACTAAATAATCATCATCAATTTATTGAACAAGACAGTTTCTTTTTTAGTACATTAGATATATCCATGTTTATTTAGTTCCATTGAAATTATCTGATAGTTTCACATTAATATCATTATAATTCGCTTCAATGCGAAAATCAAGCGTTGTTAACTACATATAGCAAACATTCGTATATATGTATAGATTGCTATATCCCTTTCTTTTGGCTTTGCCGTAGTCGGATAAAAATAATTTATTTTTATTAATAATTAAGTTATTTATGAAATTAGTTGTCTTTAAGAAAAATATCAATGAGGTGATAAACGATAAACACAAATAACCTTCTTCTTCGGCTGACTTGTGAACGCTGGTTTTGTGAGTACACAGAAAATTCATTGGAAGTGCAAGGATGTGGTAAAGTTTGATGAATAAATATAAGAATACTATTATTGGAGTAAATAGTTCAAATGCTTTCGACGTTTCAATGTCATTGTGTGACACTTTTTAAATTTACGAATCGCACATCAGTTTTGGGATTTGCCTTCGTAACGTTGAAATTTGAATGAATACTGCACTCCCTAAAATATGGAAGTGGATGTACGTGACCGCACTATTTTATACAATATCTATAGCAATATTAGCTATAGATATTGTATAGAATAAGCATATTCAATAATATAACCCTGCTTCATTGAATTATTGAATTTTTGAAACTGAACAACTACTCAAACAGAAAATATTTAAAAGTTCCTACAATAACATACGAAACAGGATAGTAATCATTTATTTCAATAGAAAGTGCGATCGGTTAAATTAAAATTCAAGGCATACAATCTAAATTTATTTTAATTTAGTTTTAAGCGAAATAATCGAAAAACATTTTTTCTTTGTGCCAATGCAGTAAAAACCATAGAAAATCACTAGTATCGTCCAAATATAACGTCTAAATATTATTATAAGGAGCACGTCATAGATATCATAGTAACGACAGTAATAACAGTATACTATAGAATTTACGGTATTCCATTTAGGATTATACTATCCCCTCCTTTTATAAGAACATCAAAAGCAGTGAATAGCGAATATTCACAAAAAGCTTTCTCGTGTTATAAGCTCCGATTACAATTTGTGCTAAGAAAGCGAATGTGTCTCCATCCGGTAGGAATATCTTTGATCAATCCATTTGATCCACTGAAATATTTCAGGAGCTGTTGTATTTGTTTATGAAAGGAAATAATTTATTACCAGGCTGAAATATCACATGCTTATAGCTAGCTGTTTTAGGACTATAAATTAATATGTATTCTAGACTGGCGTATCATTGAATAACTAAAACGTTTAACAGTATTCATTGGGTGATAGTTTTAAAAATGAGCAATTAAAATTATATATTAGTTATGAAGTTCACCATTACATTATGTGTTTGTATTCATAACTTTTACGTATTATTAGAGAGAAAGAGACTAACTATCGGTGTTTTTCTATTCTATAATTCCAGCTACCGCTGCTAGTCTTATGAAAAAGGGTTAATTACATTTTTGCGTTTGATTAATTTTCATATAACTGAGTTTCAAACCCTTTTAATAATAACTGGATTTTTATGTATGATCTCACTGAATACAACGAATGGATACAACTTTTATTAATTACAACCTTTATTAATTACAACGAAACATCTCCATCATTGCCAAGAAATTTCCTGTCAGATTCAAAACAGCAAAGATAGTTGTTGATAGTCACTATCACTACCATAATTTATGCAGCGATTTAGATAGCGCCGTATGTAAGTCATCTCAACAATCTAAACTGGAAATTTTTCTTGCATATATATCTTTTTTATGTTCCGGCATCCGGCATTTATCTGGTGTTTCGTGGCTAACGCACATCTGCGGTCCGCTTCGCTCGAGACGAGAATAAATCGGTACACGCCCGATATCGGATTCGTCTGTTCTGTATTCGCGAATACGCTCTTAAGCTTTATAGGTGCTTAATGCCGTTTTAATTTATGATAAGCTCGCCGACTGCGGCCGGGGCAGTCGCACCCGTCCGATGCGGGATATGCTTGGAGATTTCGGGTTAATGTCTTGTAAACTATAATCGCCGATTCTAGTTGTAGTAAACGCATAAATTGGTAGTGTTCATGATGTAACACCGAAGTAGCACTGTATCCGGAAGCATATTTATTTAACTAAATCCTAAACAAATGTGCGTTTGAAAAATAACGTGGTCTATTAACTAGCGCACCTGTTTGATGCGATAAATGCTAGTTTCGGCCCGGGGGCGTTGTTTGTGAATCATTAGGAACTGTACTATGTTGAAAATTTTGTCCATCGCCATTGGCTCATTGTCAGTTGTAGATTTGCTATATATAAAAACTGCTATGAAAGCACATCTGTGTTACGTTTGGGGTATAACAACTGCTTATTTATGAACTATATCCAATAAATAATGCATTGTACTATTTTAATGAATGCCTGATTGCTTAAAAGAAGTTCTACGACGGTGAAGATAAAATAGACATGTGATTTCCTTTTTCAGCGAATCGGAATTGTGATGAAGATTAGGTCAGCATCGAAACTGAGGCCGGTATTGATATAAAAATTATGATTACCTGAGCTTGCTTTACTTACACATAGGTTAACTGCAGGCCAAGGAAAATTATTAATATTCTATCCATCATTACTTTACAATAAAGTTATACTTATATTATTGAAAATTTATGAAGTTTAAAAATACGAACATAATTTATTATTTTTCAATAGTTAGAAACATTTTAATCACATTGTGTATTTGGAATACGTTTACCATCAGATGTCATAAGAATTTGGATCGAAAATAACTTTTTAGAAATACATGTTTAAAATAGATTCCTATTTAGAAAAAAATAGGTTATCTTGCAAGAAAGAAAATATTGTACCTGATAAATACCTATAGTTTTATTTATTTGGAAATACGTTTATAACCAATCGATGAAACAAAATAAACGCTTATCCTGACGTGGAGCAAAAATGTCGAAATGCTAATTACATTTTTTTGTCTAAGGAAAAATTTTGAGTTATTTTATTGTTTTTTAACAATCACTTGTTTTATTTATTTTTACTGTAAATATTTTGTTTGCTTTTCAGTTAAGACTAATTACTTATTCTCTCAATCGGCAAAAACAAATATTTAATTTTATGTAAATTATCAGTCAAATTTATATATCGTAACTCGTGTAAAGTATAGTTCTCTAATGGCTAATAAATAAAAATATTTATTTCATAAGCCCGTTAATGAACTTTGTATTTCTTAGAATCATTAACTTAATTAAATTCAATTTCAATGAAGATTTTAAATCACCACTAGTATTTGAGTTTTTCAAATTCTTAAATACAAATCGAATATTAAAAAGAAAGAAAGAAACTTTTAATATGGCTGTGGAATTAAAATTTTCCTGAATCTCGATCGCTAAGCCAGTCTTATTTTTAATATAGAGCCCGATGCCGCTCTCGAACATTCCTCTTAGTAATAACTAACGTCATTTAGATAACTGGATATGTCCTACTCCAGGACATATGCCCGTCCATGTAAAATTTGATTACAATTTTCCCAACGCTTCGAACATGACTGAATGACTAACATCTCAATAAACTTGTTTCCATGTTTTATAATATTAATAGAGGAAGATTAATGTTTCAGACTCTAACTACATATAAATGATATTACTCACACAAACAATCATTATTATCTATCATTATCGGGCGAGAGTGTGTATACGAACGCCGGTCTTCGAGTTGAACCGCGACTGTCGAATTCAACACGTCAAATCTACAAGACAGTCGTATATTGTTTCATAATCGGTTAGGGGTCTCGAGCTTTACGCGGTGTGTTATCGAAGCGATCCCCTAGCATCTGGGGAATTTCTGGAGAGGAGACGACAACGTCAAAGTTCACACCTGAAGTAGCTGCGGCATATTTTATCGTTATTGCAGCCAGCGGCGACGGCCGCGCCGTGTCTCTCTGGGCTCGCGTAGAAAATGTATTTCTATCCTTCGCAAGTGGAACGTTCGTCTGGCGGGCCACTGCGATATGAATTAAATGTGGCTTAACAGGGATAATTCGATTTTTTTGGTTCTGGGTCGGATTAAAATTGTTTATAAAATTTACAAAGCTCGGACTAGTTGAGTACGGATGGTTTTGTACATCATCAGAGGTTTATAGAAAAAACAACTAAACCCAAATAACGTAGCTTAACTGTAGCTAGTAATATCTCACCACACTCAAAGTTAATAATACAAGTTACAAAGTGATGTATTCTCAAAAAAAAATAGTATTGCTGTGTATTACGCAAATAGACAAAATTGAAGACATATAAGATAGACCCTTGTCAATAAATAATAAAATGAAATGCTACTTACAGCAAATTGCGATTTGTTTCAGAAAACTACGAAATTGGATTGATCTGAGCGTACTCGATATTTCTCATCTAAAATTTTCTTTACAAATAGAGATGACAAGACAAGTATTTTATAAAATTCCAGAACGACGAATCACACAATAAGGGCGATCGATTGAAAAAAATTCTAGTAATTTCTTTTTTATCAAAGGATATCTGTAATAACGATTTTTATTTACATCCGTGGACCACAACAGCTGTAGAACGTAACAGCAACGATATTTTTATTACACTTTATTATGCAATGCCAAAGTACGTATTCGTACAAATCAAATAACATTCCATTATATTGGACTAATCTCCTCTCAGGAAAGGGATATTAAGCCGTGGTATCTCCACGCCGCGCTAGCCCAATACGTAATCGGATATTCACATGCTGTTGCGGGATAGCATAAACCTTCATCGAAATATCGGCTACCTCACGTTTCTTGTACTTCCATTTTTAGGGCACTTATGGGAATTTAAATTAGCGTTGGCGATATTCCGGAAAACAAAATCACTTTAACGACATGTTAACACGTCCTAACTTGATTGAAATACAACTCGACCATCTAAGAAGGCATTTTTACCTGCCCTTCCATAAAATAGGTGCTCGAACGTTCCCTTTAAAAATTGACGGTGTCATTGTACCGATATTGAGTAGTATATTCATTGTTTCAAAATTAGTTGTCTATTACTGAATATAGACCTCTCTTCTAGATTATTACAATTTACGAAATTGGACCATCTTCAACCAATGTGGCTCACGACTCTGAACGGATCGTCAGTTCATGCAATAGGACCTAGTCTTACGATGAGACGACAGTTCGCGCTCACCACTTAAAAACCTTTCTTTGTTGATTTAGTCCGCCATGCCGACTGGTTTTGTTCTTCTTTCGATTTTCAAGTTTCCGATTTTACTTCGCAGGGAAATCCCTAGCATCTTTCGATTGCACTTCGAGTCGCTTCTAAAATTCCACATCTGGCATCTGTATGTCATCACTGGCAAGGCGCGCTTTTCTAAAACTTTCGTCTTTAGTGACTGGATATGTTGGATTTCAAATGGGCTATTATTTTCCTGAACGCTGTCCGACCGAGCTGGGTCTATCTTGTATCCTACTTATGAAACCAAGATTTACCAAATCGGACACTCTGTCAGAAGTAGACGTGTTCGTCTACAACTATAATTGTAGCGTTCTCAACAATCATTGAAGGGGGTACAATATGAGCGACCGACATAAGTTTCGTCTTTTTCATGTCTATTTTGGGCACATTTCTTGACAAATTCCTCTGAAATGTAGTGCCTAGATTATTTAGCGATTCTCCGGTTATAAGTCCCTCATCGGAGAAACGAAGGCGAGTCATGTATTCGCCGTTGATGTTGATGCGTTGTCCTTTCCGATTCAAAAGCTCGTAAGCATCTTAAAATGCTGCAGTGAAGAGTTTTGAAGATGACTCACATACATATACCTTTTGGATTAAAAACTATGATTGCAACAAATCTATCTGACGAAGATTGAAAACTGTACTTTACCTAACTTTCTGCATTTTAGTTTTCGGGCTCCGTTTCAATTTTATTACTAGTAAAAGCATTATGTTCAGCAAAAAGTATCATATATATCTGGGGAAACAAATTGAACCATATATGTATTATTTAACCTTTAAAACAAGTGATAGCTGATATTATTAATTTCAAAATTAGTACAAAAACTACTCATTGATACAGAGCATTCTGCGTCGCAGAATCATAAATAGACACTGGCTGCAATAAATATGTAATGTTTATTTGCTTAAAAAGATATAATACGGAACCGAGGTCAAAATACAGAACGTTTTTTTTCAT
The DNA here is from genome assembly GCA_005406025.1 of Eumeta japonica. Classification (NCBI taxonomy): domain Eukaryota; kingdom Metazoa; phylum Arthropoda; class Insecta; order Lepidoptera; family Psychidae; genus Eumeta; species Eumeta japonica. Next base: position 154,592 of record BGZK01001331.1, read on the forward strand.
TAATTAATTTTTTTAATACAGATTACATAACTTTTATTTTTTGAATATCGCACATTTTTTTGTTAACCTAGTACATTTAACTACGAAGCAAGGCTGCAATGACAATTTAAAATAATAATATAGTTAATAATGTAATGAACGCATTATCATCGCATTGGGAGTTTCTGATGTCGCTTTTAATTAGTGAAAAAAAAAAAAATAAAAAAAAACGATAATGTTTTAAGTAGAATTTTAAACCGGAATATTAAAATTACGACCTCAAGAGTATCCATTAATATCAGAGAAAGGCAAAAACGGTCCGCGCGCCGGCGCGGCGCGCGTCCCCGACCGCATCCGGCAGAGCTTTTAAGCTAACCCGATAACGATTTTCATGAACACCCCCGTAAATTACGAGCTCCTAAATTATTAATACCGTGGAACTTAGTGACAATTACGATTCAGAAACTAGGTCATAGGAAACCATTATCGTGTTTTAATTATAGCTCTCGGAATGTATTTCGTCAAGTGAAATTTTAATGATTACAAACGGTGCAAATTAATAGATTAGAACTAAATAGATTATTTTTAGTACATTAATTATTATTGCGGTATATAAATATTAAAATCACCTAATACTAGTCATATTTGTATTATGTAGGTCCTTTAGACGCAAACCGTGTTATTCGAAGATCATTCATGAGTTTGCACGTCTGGCTATTACAGTCGATTTTCTAATTGTGAAGAAAACTTATTTTATTTATATTTAGTAGGAGTGTATGCTGATTTAATATGGTATTATTTGACCGTTTTGTTAAAGAAAAGAAGATGTCTAGATTGTTTGTATTTATAATAGTACCCGACCTACCTGAAGATGAGCAAGAAACTAGTTTTAGTAGCTGAGCTTACTCACTAAATGTTCTAGAAAGAACTCAAAACAGACTGATCACTAAACAACTTACAAACTTTTTAAATGTTTGTCAAGCTTTTGAATCGTATGCACAAACCGTTTCAAAATTGCTTTAATAATGATACTATAAGACTAAAATTAAATTTAGTCTAAAGTGTCTAGTAAAATATATAACTTTAATGTTTTCAAAGTAATTTAAACGAGCAATAATTAAAAGATAAGTTTTATTTCCAATCTGTTACGTAGATCACGCTTAAAATTTTAAAATAACTGGCCACTTTAAAACTATAAGATAATAAAACATATTTAAACTCTTTGCTATCCTTATTATGTATATCGTATATATTTGTTATTTGTTTTTTTTTACGTATTGGCGCCGAAAAGGAAATTGTTTGTCTAACGTCAATATAACTTTAACGCAAGAAAATTTTCGTGCAATAGTTTTTTATGACTTTCGCTGCCATTCAAACCAAGAGGAAAGTTGTAACAGACTATGGTTGGCCTTTCATGATGAAGCTTCGTCCCTTACCACTGTTTGTAACTTGTTTAACTAGTTTAAACGCGGTCTCATGAATCTAACTGACGATATGCGTGAGGGACATCCTTCTACGGCGACGACCGAAGACAACATTAATGCTATGCGTCTCATGATATAGACTGACAAAACAGTGACCTAATGTGAAGTGAAGCAGATTTGTACAAGCTTAATCATCGATATGAGTCAAGTGTACAAAATCGTTCATGAATATTTAGCTGACGGAAGGCTTTGTACTCGGCGAATACCTCATAATTTAACAGACGCTTAAAAGCTCCGTCTTACTAATTGGTACCGTGAAATGATGCAAATATTTGTCAGTGGTGACTCAAATGCTGTGTACGACATGGTTACTGGTGACAAAAGCTGAATTTACTGTTAGGATCCTGAAATCAAAGGGTAGTCTGATCAGTGGGTGTTTCTTTTCGGGAAGTTTCCTCCTAAAGTAAAACGTGGTCGAAGCGTCGGAAGAAAGGTGGTGGCCTTTTTCTTTAGAATGACAGGTCGTTGTGCCACAATAATTTTATAAAAAAAAAGCAGTCACTACAGACTGGTACACCAAAAATTGTTAGCCTCTTGGTTTGGAAAAGATTCAGAAAAAACGACCTCGCAGTAGGATTCTCCTTCATCATGACAACGCCTCACCACATACTGTTAGACAAACAAGTAACAATTTGGGAACGTTACGTATAGAAATACTGGCTCAACTGCCTTACAACTCCGACATCGCACCATGCGATTTTTATTTATTTCCTATAATAAAGTAAAAACTTTGACGAAAATCGTTTACAGACGCCGAGGAAGCAGTGGCTGGATGTAAAAAGGCTGTCGAAAAGACCTCTAAGTTCGAATGGGCAAATGTTTCTCTTGGTTTTCCCGTCGAATGTAGCGATATATTGGTCTCGACGGACACAATGTGAAACTATTTGAAAAAAAATAACAAAAATAACGTGCTGGTTTGCTTTATTTTAATTTTCCAAAGACTTCCAGTTTGATCCACGTACCTCTTGCGTTCTATTGTAAAAAATGTATTTACTACAACTCTATATCCATCAAAACTTTTGTCGAAGTCTGAAAATAAATAACAATGAAACAAAGACAAAAAATATACATTCTCGGTTAAACAACATTACCTTTTTGTTACATAAACAACATTACAACTATATAAAAGTTTGCGATATGAATTTTTGGAAAATGTGGAATAAATTTCAAAACACATTTAATTTTATTAGCATAGGAGTGCAAATCGAGACAAAGATTGTAAGGCAGAATTAAAATCAATATTGGAATAGAGAGAAGATATTGGACGATGAAAAACTCTTTGCATATAAATTCATTAAACGATTTTTCTAAAAAAAAATATTAGACGATTGTACTAACAATACTTGCATTTGTTCCTTCAAAAGTACACCTTGCAAAAGGTGAAGGACAAGATCATGAACAAACACACACCTCGACAGTAGGTGAAAACAATACTTGATGTGTGCGTAAACCTGCAAGCAGCGATGAGACGACAGCCTGTCGTGTTAAGTTCAACTAATTACAAAGCGTGGATGTCACCAAGTCTACCACATCGAGTAACGCTGTCGTAAAGTGATTATGTTTGTTTAATTATTAGATATGATTACACTCGATAGTTATAATAGAACAATGATGTCTTTGTCTATTTTTTTAACTTTCTGCTATGATATATGAAAAAAAATTATATGCCATTCTAAAAGGGTCCACTCAATTTAGATTTTTTAAAACTTTGAAATAATTTCGCCGGGTAGATTTTGAGAAATCTCAAAAAAATGTTTATAGAAATACGTTTATTTTAAATAACTTGCAAACTACTCTACCGATAGATACCAATTTTAATCAGTTCTTTTTCCCAAACAGTTGCATTGACTTCTGTAAACTGCATAAAAATATTTTTATTTGGTCAAAAGATATCGTTGGAAAAAAAAAAACTGTTTTTTTTTATAATAATTTGTAAAGTGCCCTACAGACATATCCCACCAAATTGTTTGATTTGTTCAAGAACAATTAATGGAGAAAAATTTTTCTAAAAGTATTTTTTTAAATGTTATTAAAATTACCCTCCCAATAAATTCTAACAGCTAAACGACGTTTCTTAATAAAAAAAACGTCGATTGTTGTAAACTACATCAGTTGGTTCATTTGGCACTCCGTTATTTATTTCTCCTTAGAAACTGCATCGAATGTCGTAAAGCAGATGAAAATTGAATTAAGTGTTCCTAGGATATAGTAGTTGAAAGATAAAATAATAGTATATTTTAATTTCGCGAAATGAAAATTGAAAAAGTTTCATAAATTGGGAAGATACTGTTTTCTGTCCGCCTTAAGAAAATAGAGTTTTCATCAGATCTTGATGTTTTAAAACTCCTATAAATCCATTGTAACCATTTTCCGAATAATGTTGTATGTCTATACGCATCTTTATGTGTGTGTGTGTGTGTGTGCGTGTATGGCTTGTTTTCAAAATAGGTTTGTTTAGAATATTTTTAAACTAATATACCGTTAAATATCAAAATAGAACTACCTCTTTTGCATAAAAAGCATTGTCGGTTGTTGCGAATTGCATCAAAATCTATGCAAGCATCAAAGGAAAATCCTAAATAAGAGATTTTTTTTAAATTGCATGCGTAACTCTTGTGGATTGATGTTTTGTAGGCGGTCAATTTTTCCTGTTTAAAATACTGAGTCCGATACCATAAAGCGGATCAAAATCAAACGTGTTCCAAAGATATTGAATTGAAAAATTAAGGAAAAACGATTTTTAATACATATAGATCTCTGAATCGTATGAGCTCAAAACGTATTACAACTCTATTTTGAGCTCCGAGAGCTTGAAAAAGCAATAAAATCGAACATTTCGGCATGATGAGCTAAGTAATTTACTATTTCTTTATTTTTAATAATTTGAGTTTAAAAGTTTCAAAGATGACCTGTAGTGTAAAACAGGCCTCAATGGTAAAATTTTGGACTTAAAACTAGACTGTATTTATAACTCAAGACGCTCAAAAACACATCGACAAATAATATATCGAAAAGTTTCAGGGATGATCTGCATGGTTAATCGTTTAACAGATTTTTTTATTGAAAGGTTGCAATAGCCTTAAAGTGTAGATTGTAATTGTAAAATTATTTTTTTTTTATATTAAGTAAGCTTTTGAAGAATTTAAATTGTTTTTGGTTTGAAGCACTCCACTGCTAAGACAAACCTTTCACAATCATTTTATTCCATATTAGAATCTTAAATTTTCACCTTATTATATGAGAAAGAGTTAATTTTTTTTTTGTGAAACACGACCGTTTGTAATCAAATTACGTACGTGTGGAAAAATTGTTTTTAAGGTCAACGAAAACACGGGAATTGTAACGTAAAAAATTTATAAATATAAAGATGCTCCAATAGTCTCTCTCTCTTCAGTCTTTAAAATATTTTGAATGGAATTATATAAATTTTCATAAAACAAGGAACAATAAACTATTCAAATTATTAGAAGAAATAATGATCAGAAAATAAATGGAGAATATGTAAAGCCTACTAAGTTCATAAAAATGAGGCTTGAAACTTTATTTCGGAATAGTAACGAGAAAAATAATATATATTTATACTTTTTTTTTATTGCATCCTAAGAAGTACCCTTTTAAAGAGACAGTCGAGAATCCTGGATGCAGCATCATATAAGCATCAGTTTATTATATTAAATTGTGATTGATGCCGTATGAAATGACCCTGTCAGGGGTTCAGGGATCGAGATCTTATGAAAGGAAGCACATGGAATAGCAAAAAGCATATATGCAGAGTCACAATAAATCGCTGCGGAACCAGTCGCTTGTCATTATCGCAAACGATTTGAAAATGCACCGATTGCAGAAATAACACTCCACTCCTGCACGCCCGCACTTCATTGTTTATACATGTCGACTGGTTATTCAGAATAATAAGGAACAAACAATTGGGTAACATGTTATATCTGACATAAACAAAAATTATAGGCTCTCGAAAATTCCATCCCAATAGATAAATATTTTTAAAAATAAAGTGTAAACAATGGTCAAAAGCGTCGACAAAACGCGTCTGGTTGTTTACGGTTAGGTAATACGACATATGTATATATATATATATATATATATGTCGCATATATCTACATATACATGCAAAACTAATATTACGAAAGCAAGAAATTGGACCTAAGGACTATAAAAGTTACTCAACATTTTGTACTGATTTATTATTTATTATTTAATTACTCTTCGTACTGTTAAATTCAATTGTACGTAACCAGAGCCGAATGGAGGTATAAAAAATGTGAAGATCGACTGCTCACATTCAAATCGAATATCTGTTCCATGAAAACAAACTACATCATATGTTCAGCTTGTTTGTTCACCAACACAATAAGAGGAATCGGTTTTACTTATGGCGAAATCTGACATTTTTCCCAAAATAGGAGCATTCTTGACGACCTCCGGCATAAAGTGTTCATCAATTCATATACTAGCAAAAACTTGTTTTATAAAGGTTAATAATGCCAAAAATTAAATTCTTATAATAGCCATATAAACGTTAATAAGGGTGGAAATGGGCGCACATTATAAAAGAATAAACCTTATAACTACTCTATTGCAGCCCTGTTATTAGGCAATTTTTCTTGTACATGTTGTACTTTGGCTGGGCAATTGAAATAATTCCCTTATAATCGCTGTACATAATTTATCGATAAGGACGTTTTCTTTGTAATTGGAATATCCAATGTATTTAAAAAGCATAATACACTTGCAATTACTATATTAACTTCGTTCACAAGATCATAGAGGTAAATATTGTAAAACGGTCGCAGCGATCCTGCAATCCTGAGTTAGTATAATACAACATTCTAAATAAGTTTATACTTCATTTAGAATGTTTTATTTAATATATATTTATATCTGTAAATATGTGAATTTAAAGAAATATAAAAAGCATTAAAACCCTACAATTCCCCAAACTTTATTATATCAAGATAAGTTAAATTATGGACTTTATGAATTTTAACGTGAAAGATCATAAATCTGATGCAAATTTTGCGTGAAAACATTTGCATTTTCAGCTGCACTGTTCTTGGATGAAATCGTCTCGAAAGAAGTAGTGTTGACTTTACTTTTGTTTACAATCGTTTCGTACTTTTTTTTTTACTTTTTTCCTATATCTACCACTTCTTTTAAACTTTTCCCACCCTTCCTAATTCATTTTTTGTGATTTTGTTTTTTCAAGTGTACAACTGGATTAAACACATTACAGCGACTATGTAAGTGGTTAACAAAACATTTTACCCTTTTAATCCTCCTCTAAATTAAAAAAAAAAAAACTGTTTTACTATATACTTACTGTGTTTTACTTCTGATTGCTAAGAAAAGAAAAGTTTTATAAACTTCCTGTATATTACTCTTACAAGATCAATAGCCGTCGCGAAAACCTTTATATAGAATTTAATAATAAATAGCTAAAAGTTAGTACATATATTTAGTTCTTATAAGAGATGTCATAACTGTATTATTTAGGTTTATTAATGTTTATGTGAACAAGTATTGGGACCATATCAGATAAACCTCTTTGTAAAGTGCTTTAAAAAGGTTTTTGACAAAAATACTTTTAAATTACGTTTACAAGAGTTCCGGCCATGGAGGTTTATCGTAGGTATAAAGGCATCTTTGTTTGTAAGGTTACTTTTCCCATGTGCACTTTATTGCTAAGCAATATCTCTCGATTCCTGTTCAAAAAAAAATATTGAAACATGATTTTTATGATCAAATACACAGACAATGACGGAAAATAAAAAAATATGTATTTAGTCGACCGTGTGAATTATTTACACCAGTCAACTGGTAACATAAAACAGTTTTTTGGTAGGGCATAACACTAAGTCTATACCGCATTTCTCCCGTTAGCTCTTCACTGTCTTTTCCTGTTTTCTTGTCCTACGTCACATATGGATGTTTTGTTTGATGCATCCGATGTTGCGGTCGGCCGCGTGACATCAAACACGGGGAGAATCGTGCCGCCGCCCTTCGGACTAACCATACAAAGACAAGCTAACAAAGAGAAGGACATTCTTTTCTCTGTCAATAAATTTCAATATTAGATTTGGGAAACCAGTTTATTAAGTATCTGGTAGTTCGATGAATTCATTTAAAAAATATTAATATACATATAATGATATATTTCATAACATTATTGTCATAAATTTCATTCAAACAAAAACCTTTTAATGTTATCGTATTATTCCGTTTATGAAATTTTCTTATGTAAATTATTGTAACATTTATTACGTTTGTTTGCAAACATTCACTCGATAATTCGAATACACAATATAATGTTATAATATTTTCGTAAAGAAAAACTCATAAATCTCTAACGAAATTGATCAGCGTTATAATCGTTGCCCTATTTACAGCCATAGCGAGTTACTTTCTACGCTAAAAATTAATAAATTTAAGCATAACCGAATATATCTTGCAATCTTCTACATTCGAAGCGATCACCTTTTCCCCAAAATATGTATCGCTAAATGTACCCGATTATTATTACATGCATTTAATCGACAAATCAGACTACGAGTTCAATGACGAAAAATAATAAAGTATATCGAATACTGCAGACAATGCCTTCTGAGCGGAATAGCCGCTCGAAAATATTAGCAAAGGCTTTCGATGAATTCGGGTCACCTATGCCTCCTCGCGGATGTGCACGACGCCGCTCAGAGATCTAGGCGGCCGCTGGCATCAGTATTCCGACCGCGACTGCGCGTAAAGAAGTCACGTCTCGGCTCAGAACTTGTGATAGGCGCATTACTAAAGCCACAGAATGTTCTTACGTCATATACGAAATGCTCTCGTAAGATTTGTTCAAACAATCGGTAATGTTTCGGTTACATTTTTTTTTTAACCGTACGCTAAGAAAATTGAAAAATTTTCATGCATTGTCCATACTCAGAAATGTAAAAAAAATTTTCCCGTGAACATAGTTTTCATCTCAATTATTAGAAAGCGTTTTATGAAATAAACGCTTTTTAGGTTATTAAAAATTCACTAAATCGACCAGAATCTAATTTTCAGGAATTATAAATCAGTATGAGCCTTTCGAACGGCGGTTAATGCAATTTATCGTTCCGATCAAAAATTAGTGAAAGTTTACCTCCAAGACACACACGAACACAATTATATAGACGTCTTTCTGAATATGACCGGAAAAGTTCCTTAGGATATCACAACGTCGACATTTCATCAAATGACGATTTTCTAAAATCATGGTAGAAATAATAACTTCCCGATTTTACGAAAACTTGCAACCTTCTTAGCAATTAACTAAAAACCATAGAGAGCACCACAAAATTTGCGGTGCTCTATTTCGGTAGCATTTTATTTTACTGAAACCGGTTGACCTAATTGAAAGATATCGACTGAGAAAAATTGTTAAACAAATTTTATACTCAAATAACCGCTGAACAATTTAAGTAAATCAAATTCAGGCTCATAAACTTAAAAAGATTTACTTTACCTTACCCCGCTTACTTAACCTTGCTCGAGATGTTCAAGATAGCACTGTTTACTGATGATACATAATTGTTATATAAATTCAAAAGAAAATAACTCGCTTATGATAGAATAAACATTGCTATCTCGAGAAAAGAGAAATGTTGAATTGCGAATAACCTACATTTGAACGAAAACAATACTGAGTGTACAAAATTTTCAGCTTTCAGGAATATAAGACGTGAATTTAGAACTGTTGCATTATGAAACCAGAATTGCGTTTTGTGGACCATACAAATATTCCTGGACGTTACTTTGAACAAAAAACAAGACACGCAGCAGACAGACGTACAAACGATTTTCATATAAAAAAAATTACAGATGCTTTAGAAAATTAGCGATAGACGTAAACTCGATGCGAATAATAAAAATGTACTGTGTTTACATGTCAATAGATAAAGTCGCGAAGTAATTTATGACGTTCTTTATGTGTATGTTCAATAAGATCCCTGTAGATATTCAAATTTTTTTCTTAATGGAATCCAAAGTTATATGTGCATTATAAAGTTTTCATTTATTTTGAGAAAAAATATCCATGAGCATAACTAACTTTACGTCTTATCGGATTTTTTATTTGAGTAATATTTCCGTTTTTATTGTATTTGTATATAACTTAGGGAACATACCCATAATACGTGACCACAACCCCTTAGTGATAACCGAATTGTAATACCCAGACCCCACCTCTTTAGTTTTCGCCTAGTGTTTCAGTGATTCATAAATATAATTTTAAATATTTTTTTGCAAACAGAAAGTTAATGTAATCAAGGAGTAGAAACTTGTGTAAAAATATATTGTTACAGGTACTTACGTTTTATTACGAATAGAATATATAATCGCGACGAATTCTTAAGCCCCCTCCACCCCGTCCTGTAACCTTATGAGTTTTGGTCGTACTTCTTGAAGGAAAACTGCGTTCGGGACTACTAGTAAATTCATTATATAATGACGTATTTCAAGTGTTATGTGTAAAGCTATGGAGCAAGTTTTTTTTAATCTAATATTCAAGAGGAAACGAATAGGCTAGCTATCAGAAAGTAGATGGTCACCGCCGCTCATGCACACTAGTAACATTAGAGGAGTCGATAGGGCGTTGCGGGCTTCTTCAGAGGGAGTTTGATATCAAATAAAAGGGGGATCGGACTGATTTTGATGGAGCAAAGGGAAGCGTGGACCGCCGGAACTCTCACTGGATGAAAGACAACAGTGAAAGCTGCTCCTTCGTGTCCTTATTCTGTATAATGTCTTATTTCACCAAACGTGCCGGTCCATCAAACGATAGTTTCAAACATGAGCTAGACCTGTTAATTAAATTTTGTGTCTCGTGAATGATAATATAGGAAATACTAGATGTTGTTTTTGGAATAACGTGACCTAAAAATATCAAAAGTCACCAGTAAAATGTAATCAGCTTCCATTCTCAATAATACAGTGCAGTTCATCAAAATTGGTCAATTTAGTCGAGAGATATGGTTGGAAGAATAATCTCGTTTTCCTTTTCAAATGATTTTTAAGCGAATCGATTCATTAATTTCGGGTTCCGTAATGTTTAAAAGAGTTTAACGTATTTTAGATTGTTTGAAAGTTTGAGTTTAATTTGAACTCGAAATATGAACTTAATTACATTTTTGTTTTCGTAATCAATAGTAAATTGTAGGTTTTTTATAGAATGACTGTGTTCGGACAGGTACATATGCGTGCGTGTCTAGATTCGTATTTGTGTGTGCGCTTTCGCAAAATTTTGTGAGTACATGGAAGCTAGAGTCATGTGAGCTGAAAAATTCAAAACGAATATACTAAAATATTGTTTTGATGGTTTTCATTACACAATAGCATTTTAGTAAAATAAATTTAACTGTCATATAATTACATTAAAAAGAACACGATTTTCATATTAAGACTAAAACAAATCTGATCTAAAATAATTAATTATATCATAACAACTCTAAGCTCTATTTAATACTTGTTCCAAAGTCACCTCAAGTTTCGTCTTAATTTGGTCCCTCGTAAGTTATTCGTACATAAAATAAAATAAAATAGCTTTCAACAACACGCTAATTTCGCATAGCCCTCGTCCGAACGACGGGCGAATCATCCCGCGCCTTCGGCGAGATAAAAACGCAAACAGAACAGCGAATTCATATTCACGGAGATGAAATTCAAAAGGACGACAGACGGCAGCCCGCGATCAGAGCAGGGCCCTTGTAAAAGCGAAACATACAACCCGTCTTATTGCGAGCCTTGACGAAACTTTAATCAGATGCGTGTGAGAAATGGTAGCTATTTGTTAACGTCGCCGCAGACTGCGTGCGATGGCCGAAACTTTTTGCCGGTACAGATCGCGCCCCGCTATGCAGATATCTCGTGATTTATCGTCAGATTTTTTTTCGACTGCCGCGTAGGCGAAACGACGCGCGCGCGCCCCCCCACGGCCGGGGCGTTATTATTCGCGGCGTACGTACGCGCGATAGACCCGCGGACGGCGTACGGAGTGCGCTATTTAGGCGGGCGCTTCGAGGGTCGCGGGCTTACGTGGGCGCGGTGATTGTGTCGCTCGGGTTGTTCGGATGATGAGAGGAATCTCGAGGTTTCGCCGAGAGCGGAGTTGTTTCGCACAATGCGGTCGCCGAGTGTTCCTTTACTATTGCTTCGTAATAAGTCGAATTGGAGTCGAGTGCGATTCTGGTCTAAGCAACTACGAAAACATACCCGGCATGAACGTTTAGAATCGCGGATTAGTCGAAGATAGCAAAGATTCAGCATTTCTTCATGACAGGTGTAATTTTGACATAGCGAGCTAGGTTGATAAGCCGATGGTATAACCAAAATTTTTTGAGTTCTAGTTCTTAATTTATGAAAACACCTCATTAATATATCTAATTTGGAAATAGGAAAAGTCTTGAACACTTAAATTTCGTATCGATGTACTGTGAAGGAAAAAAAAATTAAAAATATGTATTTTCTAAGTGACTTTAACACTGATGCGGTTAGAATTTTATTTAGATAATTGATCTATATATTATAACCATAATTATGATTAGATAGTAATAGAACATTAATAAAATAAAAAAGAGATGTTCAATCCATTGTATTTTACTGTAGTAGTTTTCTATAATTATTTCTTTTTATTACAAAAGTAAAAGTACACATTACAATTTAGATACAATTTATACACCTAGAGCATTTAGAGCGAAACTGGCTTCCGTCCGTAAAACAACGCAGACCGGCAACAAACCGGAGAGCCAGACTAAGACGAGCCCTCGTAAAACAGCAACTCGAATCGAGGTCAGCGATGAAAACTGTTTTTAAATAATATGAAAGAGACAAACGGGTCTTTTAATATGGAGGGTTTTCATACAACATGAGGGGAGTTTTTAACACGTTACCATTTTTTATTAAATAGTAATGATAGACATTTTAATTAAAAAATCGGCCAAGCACGAGACATGTTCACGCCTTGAAGGGTCCGTACTAAAATCTCTTATAATTATATACGTTCTATAGTCCACCTTATGCTATCATTGTTCACAATATCAAAAAGACAGAGTATGACCTCCTATTAATAAGTCTATGGAATGTATCCAACCATAGTCGAGATTTAACTTTATTTCTAATGCCATCTCGTGTTGGATATGTGAAGTTAAAATATGTTTGTTCTTCTATTACTAACCTGTAAAATACCTATATTTATTTATACTTTATTGTTTATTTTATTGAATTTTATAGTTCCTTAAAAAGTTATAGCCATGAAATGAACGTATAACGAAAAACAAGAAAGTTTAAGAATCATATTTGCAACTTTTTTTCAAGATCAAATTTAAAAGAAGTATCGATAAAACTGCACTCATTTGAGTTGTGAAATTGTAAATTTTTGAGATAGAGAGAGAATAGTTACATTTTGAAGGTATGTTTTACGTAACTTAATAAAGGTTTACTTAATAATATGCTCATTGGACTTGTTGTATAATACTCCACATAGTCTACTTAAAAAAAATAATGATATTGCTATTTGACACGGCTTTTTTTTGCTTCAGGACCATATTCTGAGAAATGGATGTTGGATTATATATACATCATATCAATAAGCAAAATTATAAGTCAGTATGTCTAAAGATTCCTAAAATAAATGCTTATGACGGAAAAACTCTCAGATAATCAAACGCGTGGGTGATCGATCTTATAAAGGTTAAGTTTTTCATAATTAGTTACTGAAAACATATACCTATGTTGAATAAATGTATACAGATATTAACCTCCATATATTTAATATATATATTGGATATGAAATGAGGGAATTATGAAAACAAAACAAAGAAAACAAGCGATAGGTATATTATACGAACCTGGAATGTAATAAATAGACGGACGGAGTATTGCTAGGCAATGATTGTCTCTCTCAGTAAATCGGCTGACTCTAAACGCACAACACAAACACTAACACGAGTTCAAAGCTATTTCGCTAGACTCAATATAATTGACGTTGTGTTATGTCTGTCCAACATTTAATTTTAATACTAAATAAGATATTTAATCAAAAAAGGTGGATAAAATTTTCTTTATATTACCATCTTCAATAAATTTAAATATACGCAGACTACCGCCTTGCAATGCTTCGGTAGTCGCTAAGCAATGTCCTTGTTCTCCTTTTTTTTATAAGGCATATGATAAGAACAGCAAAATAAATATCATGAGACTTTCTTTATTTATCTTTTTATTCTGGATCTTTCTTTATAGATCATGCTATTTATTATAGTGTTATGAGATTAGAGACATTATCTGAATGATTAAAGTCGAACTCATTATTGACGATCAATCGGCGCATCTAGCGTTAGTAAGAACCTCTTGCATTTCACCGATCAACTGCGCGAATGTGGTTGGACGTCTACTTGCATGTTTAAATATTGCCATAATTATGCGAACAAACGCATAAAAATAATGGGCTTACATTCAATAGGTAAATATCTGTCCATATTTCATTCTAAATATTTTATGGTGTTATTTTCGCGTGAAGAATCGTTAGATAATAATTTTACTGACGATGCAGTAATTATATAATAATAAAAATAGTAACTGTAGTACATGATACCTTTTGGATTGAAGAAAATTAGGACAATCGAAAGGGAAAGGTGACAATGAAGTACGCAGGCACAAAAAAAATATTCATAATTGTATGAAATAGAGTCTCTATAAATGTTATAGATTCATAGAATTACATTATAATCAAGCATGTACTTTATCGAATAACAGGTGTGTGATATTTCTCATGCTTTATGATAACATGACCGATTAAATTGACATTGAAATTTATTGTAATTGACGAATTAGTGGAACTTTTGGACGAACCAATAAGTTCCAGTAATTGCATATATTATCTACATACACACAAAGCCATTTTAATAGGTAGTAATCTTTTCCATCGTTTTCTTTATTTTTTATTATATATTTATTATTGGATATTAACTTTAAAATGTAGGTAATCAATTGAACTTTAAACACAATCCGTCATATATTTCTTTTTTACAATGTTAATTACTAAGTTTCCTTAAATGTCTCATTTAAACTTTTTTGAAATAATCTAGTGGTGCCTTATATGTTATGATACAAATTAATTTTAAAAGAACGTTATCGAATGCTTAGAAAACATTAAATAATGTATTTTGCTTACAGTTTTTAAGGTTTATAATAAGTAGAGAATGAAGAAATATTTTGGAATTTTATTCTATAAATATCACATCTAATTGACTTTTTCTCATATTTTTTGACATGCTTTTTTAGTACTCTACTTAATACATTTTTACAATAAAAAATAAAATTTAGGCATGTTCTTCGTAATATAGAAATATTTTACTGGATATATAGATAACATGAAACTTCTCATAACAAAATTCCAGTAAATTCGAACATAACAGTAAGTCTATATCCCGTAAGTATTCTTTTTCCAAGGAGAAACAAAGTTATTTATTTCTGTAGACACTCAAGCTTCTCCTACAGGAGTATTACGACCATCGCCTCTTTTCCTTTGAGGGCAGCACCAGGCGGTGCGCTAACGAGCACGTGGATACCCTGAATTATACCTGTTAAAATAAGTTGTACGTACGTATTTATTTACACACGTCATATATTAGCATTGCAGACTGCAAAGTTATCTACTTATGTAACTGTGAACTGTAATATGATTATTAAATTAACAAAATTACATAGAACGCAAAGAAGCTCGCTACATC